>JANJGK010003319.1:82500-87500 GCA_039081455.1 Macrobrachium rosenbergii | reverse complement strand
GGGAAATTCCCCGGAGTCCCAGACGGTCTATAAATAGACGGGTTCATTCACCCAGAATCTAAAAATAACTCCGGTGATTCTCAGACGACCTTCACCCCCGCCCATGCCCATGTGTGTACCCTCCTTTTTTTTCATCCATTTCTCAGCAAAACTTTTTTTAGGGTTTTCCCGTTAGTAATTTCTAAGTCCTAAGGGACGAATCGTATTTCCAAGTCCTACGGGCAAACCGAATAAAATACTACGTCACAAGAAGCGAGAATTTCTTAACCAAAGTCCAGTTCGTAAGAGACTCCTAATACAATTCTACATCGCACAAGGCGAGAATTTCTCATCCAAATTCCAAGTCCTAAGAGACTCTTAGTAAAATTCTATGTTGCATTAGGCAAGAATTTCTCAACCAAATTCCAAGTCCTAAGAGACTCCTAATAAAATTCTACGTCGCAAGAGGCGAGAATTTCTCCACCAAATTCCAAGTCCTAAGAGACTCCAAAAAATTCTACGTCACGAGAGGCGAGAATCTAATTCCTACGGGAAAGCCAGATTCCAAGTCCTAAGAGACTCTTAAAAAATTTTACGTCGCAAGAGGCGAGAATTTCTAATTCCTGCAGGAAACCCAAAATCAAGTCCTTTTGAGACATTATATTAGTGTATTTCATAAATATCTAAGTCCTTACAGGACTGATCATTCTAGTTCGTTAGAACAAATTAATTTCACACTACAGCCGGCCAAGTCAGAGCGTGACATAAAATCCAGCTACGTCTTCCGAGACGCATGTTAAAATTCATTCGCCATGAACAGCCACGTCTTACTCAGACATATTAAACCTTAACAAAGTCTCCTCAAACTTACTGATCAATTGTCGTATTCAGACAGATCCATTCTCCTGCAGTCTGAACAATTGAGTGTTTCAGATTCCTGCAGTTGAGTCTTTTCAGACGTATTTGATTCGCTAGAGAGTCCTGTCCGTATAACCATTATTTCAAGATGGCTAATACCAGAGCCCAACAAAATGAGGACTTCAAAATCTACATGTCCGCTGGAAAGGACATGGGACTATCAGGGCAAGCTCTGAGAGACTGGGTTCAAGAGAGAGTGGGAGATGCCAAGGCGGAGAGAGAGAAAGAAAGAATCGCCCAAGAGAAACGAGAGGAGAAAGAACATGAAGAGAGAGAGAGAGAGAGAGAGAGAAAGAATTGCCCAAGAGAGAAGAGAGGACTTAGAACATCAAGAACGAGAGAAAGAACGGGAAGAACGGGAGAAAGAATGGCAGGAGAGAGAGAGAGAACGGGAAGATCGAGAGCGACAGCGCGCCCATGAGCTCCAGATGTTAGAACGACAGAACGCCACCCCACCTCCTGTGGCGGGAATGAGTGCCCTCAGCCAAGCTCACTCGTTCATGCCAAAATGGACTCATTCATGCCAAAATGGACAGAGTCCGAACCTGAAGTATGGCTTGAAAGGGCCGAACGAGTACAGGAGTGCTGCAACCTCTTCCCTGCGGAACTCTCCCTTGTTCTCACTAAATTCCTGGGAGGGAAGGCACTCGTTGCCTACCACGCCCTTTCGGCAGAGGATAGGGGAAACTGGGAAGCTGTACGCCAAGCAGTTATGAAGGTGTACTAGATTACCCCTGAGCGGTGGAGGAGACTTTGGAGAGAGCAGCCAAGAGAAGCAGGCCAGGCTTTGTCCGACTGAGCGTACCATTCGGAGCGGGCGTTAGCCAAATGGCTCGAGTCTGAAGGCGACACTAGCGCCGCCGAGGTACTCGAGCAATTTAAATTTGAGCATTTCCTGCACTACGCCCCTCCTGCCCTCGCCACTCGTAGTGGAAAAAGCCCCAGCAACACTCACCGAGTGTTGCCGGATAGCAGACGTGGGAGACTCACCACCCTCAGGAAGGATCTATGGGGCGGAAGATAACTCCCCTCCCCCTCCTGGGAGGATCAAATTCCCATAAGAATGGTAACTCGGCAAGCCCGTAACTTGCCATTATTGCAAGAATAGGGGGCATTCCTCTGAACAGTGCCAAAACAAGAAAACAGCACCTCTCTCTCCCGGACAACCACCCAATAACTCGCCTGCGCCTTCCACAGGGGCAGCGTGGAAAGACTTTAGCCATACCTTCTGCATGGCATGCAAGGTTTATGGCCATTCTCCCGCATGGGCGAAATGCCCCGAACAATAATAAATCAAATACTCCCGCCGTCGCCTTGGCCGTCACAAACTCCAAGTCATTGGGCCCTCCCGCCGAAGGCCCCATATATGTGGCCCCTCCATGAGGCAGCCACCCTGCGCGCCGAGTCACCGCATTCGAGGACTTGGGCGCACAAATCTCCCTCATACAAAGGGACAGAGTTCCCTATGGAGCTATCGCCAATAGATGAAAACTCGTCACAATCGAGGGAGTAAATCAATTTAAGATGATACTCCCTACGGTCCAATTGAGAGTCACAAGACCTCATCAGTCAAAAATTTGCAATCTTGCAGTAGCAAGCCATCTCCCCAGAGGCTATGACGTCATCCTGGGACAGGACTTTCAGTCCCCACAGAAATCACGACAATCCAGGGGTCCACATTCCCCAACTCATTCCTCGGGCACGAGTAATCCTCCCCTGCTTCCCCCTCAGTCAAGACTGACGCCCCCTGGGTACCAGTGCCACCTAAGTACGATGTACAGTGGCCCCCTCGATCGGTTCCCGATCCAATTCCAGTGCTCGGTCCTGCCTCAGTGCCAGCGCCAGGGTCCCAATCAGATCTCCCTCCCGGAGATGCCAAATTCCTGCCGGTGCCACTTGCATGCACCGAGCAGTGCAAAGCTCTGTCTGTCCTGACCGACGAGCACAAGAAACCTCTGATAGTGCCTGACTCTGCATTAGTGCCAGCGCCAGAGCACAACCCCGATCCCCATTCAAGGGATCCAACTCACAACCCCCTCTCTTCTTCTGGCCTGGCACCGCTTCTAGCATTGGTAAGAGAGACGGAAGCTCCCCTGAAGGTGCGGTCTCGCAACCCGTGCCTGAGCTGGTCATTGATACCTGCGAGCCACTCACGCTGCCACCGACCACCTCCTCTCTGCCTCAGTCCGTCGCCGACGCAATTGCAAGTCAAGATTCTGCCATCTCTCGCTTGGCCGGAGAACTACAGCTGCGACAGACCATGGTAGAACCAGCACGGAAAACTCCCGCATCAGCTGTCGCAGCAGCTGGCCCAGGTGGCACTCCATGCCGCCCTCCGGTCTCCGATCCTCCACTTCCCCAGCCGAGGACGACTGTCCCAGCAGGAAAGGTTCGCGGCGGAATTACCACAGGCGTGTGAATTTCCAGGTAGTTTACAAAGAGCTCTAGAGCTCCCCTGGCACCTGTGCCACCATTTCATCTTTCGAAGGTCTTGGCACCTCTAATCCAGGAGAGGATGTCAAGGCACTCCACTATCTTCTTCCGTTCCTCTGGAACTTCTATCCCTTATCATTTTCTATTAATATTTTTCTTAAATTATCCCCACAAGAGGCAATTTAATACGGGATACCATTCCCCTCAAACTGCATAAATCATTGAGAATAACAGAGTGGGAAGTCGCACGCTCTTGCGCCCCTACCTTGGCACAGGGCATGCATGTCAGCTCTTCCTGAAGGAGTCGCGCCCTTCGGGTTCACTTTTCTAGCCCTGGGGCTGAGGGATAGTCCAGGCTGTAATTTATAGACGAAGGACGATAAATTCCCACATAACACAATAAGTACCTCACTCTGTTCTGCCAACATCATTTACTCTTTTAGTTATTCATTTATCTTTCTCTTTTAATGAATCGTGAGTCATAGCTCTTGCCCTTGTGTTTTAAATGCCCCTTTCGTAAAATCCAAGAGGCGTGTTCTGCCTTTTGTATGTGGTCACGTTTTCATTCATAACATCCTGTTAATTTTTCCTTTTGTTATTATTATTTTTTTCCCCTTCCTTCTAAGAACTCTGTTTTGTCCCAGACCCCTCGTCTTTTCCCGTCATAACATTGAGCGAGTATCTATTTATAGCCTGTACTCGAGTTGTGGGCCATAGACGCATAAAATTAGCGTGGTTTAAAGTTAGCGAATTAAAACTCGCGAATACTCTCGCTCGCCCACCACTGTCAGTGTGAGGGTCCACCGTCAGCTGTCGAGTTGGCGAATTATGTATCATCATTATAATATCACGTAAAGGGGATGTCATTTACAAAATTAAACGCTGTTTTATCATTTACACAGCCTCTTCAAGGCATACTGTACTAACCGCATGCCTTGTTGATTTAGAATTAAGGAAGTAATATGTAAATTAATTCTTAAATTTTGTCTCCTGCCTCAAAATTATCGTGTCCTCGTAATCTTAAAGTAATGTATACCGTAAATTTGAAGAAATTAATGGGCCATGGTAAAGTGTTTAGTATTAATGTGTTGGAAGTATTTTCCATTTTGCATGGGGATAGAGTAAAGTAATAGTTTTTCCATTTCTTGTTGGGATAAGAGTAAAAGTAAATCAGTTGTGCCAACTTCTTGGATATCAACATACAAGCCCGAATGAAGGCTCTTATGTTATCTTCCGTGGGGAGCTATTATAATCAACCAGAAGTCATGCGCATGGTGCCTCCCCCCCACCCCCCCACGTAATTTACCCTTTGTTTATTGAGAACCGCATGGCCGATCGTATTTGACCTAGAAATCAGAGCCCGGTTATCAACATTCCGATCTGTCCTTTTTTTTACCTGGAACAGATATTGAGATGACAGAGATAAAAGGGGCCAGGAGGAGACTTAATGCCACTCCCTTAAGAAGCTTAGCCCAACTAATCTTCTTAAACGGCCTTTCTAAAGGCAAATTAAGCTGCCTGAATTGTCTTACTTCTGCAGGAAACCTGGGAAGAGGCCACCGAATCATTGAACACCTGGTGGATGACACACCATGGCATGATGCAGCCAGAGCCCCTCATAAGGGAAAGATTGCAGTAGAAGCAGGCAGTTAGTAGTTGTGGGGGCAGAA
>JANJGK010003319.1:30000-75000 GCA_039081455.1 Macrobrachium rosenbergii | reverse complement strand
AATATGAAAATAACAACACGCTATTCTTTTAAGACGTTTTAGTTTTTAGGAATGATGATCGTTTTAATACCAAGATTTTCGAAAAAACACATCTATGGGTCTGGGATCTAATTTTTACAGCCATTGCTTTTTTAATTTAAGTTAAATTCATTATCTCCCCTATTACATAGGGCTTTTAGTTTAACTTCTAACTGGATCTCTTTCCTTGAGGAAATAATATATCTGCAAATATATTTTGTTGACAACTGCTTCCCATCAAAGCTTTTCTTTAGGAGCGTTAACAAATTTTTAAAGAAAGTTTTCATGTCAAAATTCGCTGTACCTGCTGTTCCAAAACTACCATTTTTTGCCAGTCTTCCACTAATACATAAAATCTTTTTGTGAAGAATTATATAAAATCATCAATCGCCATATTCCAGCTAATTTAAAACTAATACCCTTCAACAATTGGCTCTTTAAGTACAAAGAAAAGCTAAGCTCACTAATGACCTCCGGTGTAATATACAAATTCACTTGCCCCAGATGTGAGCTGGGGACATACGTCGGTTGCACACGGAGGCTGCTGAAGGTGAGAAAAGATTCTCATCGCGGTGTTAGCTACAGAACAGGGTTAAACTATCGAACCCTGAATTCTCAAACATACGTGATCATGACGTGCATAAATGTAAACATAAAATAAGATATGATGATTTTGAAATATTGGGTAGAGCTCCGAATGATCAATTTCTAACGAATCTGGATCATTATAATCTAACAGATTGTTCCGCAGTTAAACTCCCAGTCCTCTGCCACGCCTCTATGCCTGTCATGAGTGCTCCTGGAACCCCAAGTTGCCCTTCGTTCATTTTTGTCACTCGACTGTCTTTCTTCTTGAAATATGGGCTTCTGTTCTGTATTCCAATGCTTGTTTACCAGTTTTGATCATTTTATGGCAATTGTAATTTTTAATTTTCATTTTTGTCTGTGCCATTTTCATGATTGTAAATTTGTTTGTCTTTTTAGCCTAGAAAATGGGACTTGTGGCCCAGAAATGTCGACGATTTTAATAAAATCACATGATATCAACATTGCTTGTCCCTCTCCCACTTCGGATCTTGATCGAGTTTTTAGCAACTACCCTCTTCATGTGCTATATATATATATATATATATATATATATATATATATATAATATATATATATATATATATATATATATATATATATATATATATATATATATATATATATGTGTGTGTGTGTGTGTGTATGTATGTATTAATTGCTTGTTTGTGCCTCTTTTTATTGATCCTCGTTGACGGCAAGAAGATAAAAAGATGAAATAAAAACATCGATATGAATCCCGTAACAAATCCCAGGGATTTCTCTTTCATCTGGATTTTTGGTGGTCTTTGACTTTTGAAGTATCTGTTGTTGTTTTGACTCTGGAGGAGATTTCGTGTGATCTAAAGATTCTTCTCTTTCTACGCTTGCTTCTCCAGTATCTGTTGATCAGTCGTCGAGTGAGGTTGCATTGCATTATTGTTATATATATATATATATATATATATATATATATATATATATATATATATATATATATATTATATGTATATATATGTAACTGGTCACGAAGGTGACCTTTGAAAGATGGGTCAGCTGTTCGAGGGATCATTTGACTGTACACAGCATGTAAGAAAAGATGAGTGTCGTCCTCATGCCACAAAAAGTCAACGTGCTCGGAAACTCTTGCTGGATCGTAGGAGCGATTGCCAATATGTCAATTGCTATTGTGCTGAGAATGAGTCGGGTATTGAGCAATATTCGCTAACCAGAATAGAACTTTGATTTTTTTTTTTTTTTTTTTTTTAGAGACATGATACCTTTCAGATGTTTAGGATTGCTTTTTCGTGAATTCAGTATATGGATAGGATTCTCGGGTAATTTTTTTGTTGGGTACAATTTTTATGAATAGTTCTTTAGAGTTAGTGTGCCTGATAGTGGGTTGACTGGAAATTCCGGGTAGCAACTTAGAATTGTTTCACACTGAGAACATATGACCTTTGCACTAGTAGTCTTATTGGTTCGGTAATAATATGGCATACGGAATAGACGAGTTACTTTTTGATATGACTGTCGATATGACCGACTTACGAAAAACACCACTTCCTCGCAACGGAGCTGTTGGAATAGCTTCACCGTCCTCAGTATATGAGACAGCTGTCAATGTTGCACCTGCACTTTGGTGAAGACGATCCAGGGCTCTGGAGAGATGTCAGGATGGACGTCTTCATGTTGCCGTAGTTTCGGGGAGACGTTGGGTTGGCGCAAAGGATTCGCGAGCGCCACATTCAACATGGGCTCGTGCAGTCGCTAGCCATTCATCTTGGTCGGATCGCTGGGAAACGTAGGAGTACATTCAGCTTGGATTGGTGCAGACGCAAGCCTTTCATCTTGGTCGGATCACCGTTGGCGTGTGCAGTCGCAGGCCATTCAACGTGAGGCAATACCAGGAGTGCAATCATCTCGAGTGATGCGTTTCTTAAGAGAACTGATGGTGATATAGTATCTGTGTTATGAGATATATATAAGTTTTGCTTCTAGATCTTTCGATTAGACAGTTATCTAGGTGAGGTCACCTAGGGTGCGTGGACCGAGCTACTGTAACTGGTCACGAAGGTGACCTTTGAAAGATGGGTCAGCTGTTCGAGGGATCATTTGACTATACACAGCATGTAAGAAGAGATGAGTGTCGTTCGCATACCAGAAAAAGCCAACGTGCTTGGAAACTCTTGCTGGCAAAACACGAGGAGCGGAAATGCGATTTCAGCAAAAGAACCTTCTAGAAGGTGATCCGGTTATAAATCCGGATTTGAAGAGAACATCATAATGGAATGTGTGAGTACGTGTACCTCGTGACCCCCCACATTGCAAGAGGCATGTCTTACTGTACCTTGACCTCGAATGATGTCACGAGAGTGTGTTCATATGTGCGTTGACAAAACCCATATAATGCGTGTTCTTCATAGAATGAGTGGGTGAGTGGGACTATGAGAACCGTATTTTGAGTGTGTGCTCGGGTGACAGAGAAAAACACCCAGACTGAAACTCTCTCTCCAGAGGACAATGGTGAAGTGAGTACCGCTCATAAACATTTTAAACTTTTCTTTCAGAACTATGGGCACAGACGTTACCCTTGTGGCAGTAAAATCTTGTGTTTCTGCATTTTTTTTACATTTTCTGGTTTTTAATATAACGCTTGTTCTTTTATAGGTATTCCTTCCTCCCTCCTTCACGTTCCTCTTCAAGGAAGGGAGTGGTGTGACATTTCATGATGAGTTGATCTGAATGTATTCATTGACATTATTATGATTTGAATGACAGATGAATTATTTCTGTATTTCCTTAAATAATTGGGTGACTACGATTTGGACCTTATTTCTTTGGAAGATTTTCGTAGTTATGTTGAATCATTCGATTTCATTCTTCGTATTTTTTTTAAGTTATTTTCGTTTTTTTTCTTTTTTGTCAATAAAGGTTTAGTTTTGTACCTAGTATCTCATTCCGGTAGTCCTTAGAATTTAGTTAGGGAAAGGAATAACTTATGATGTCGGCTCACGCTATCATACAATATCTCGGGAAAAGCGAGATACCAACCTCTGTTCTTAAAACAGAGACTAAAAGTATAAGCCTCAGAATCGGCTTATTACATATACACACACACACACACACACACACACACACACACACACACACACACACACACACACACACACACATATATATATATATATATATATATATATATATATATATATATATATATATATATATATATATATATATATAAGTTAGTGGGAGCCTCTCAGTTCTCAGCGAGTCTTGCATTGGAAAATAAGTATGTCATTAGGGAATATGAATGATACATGAATACTTCCAGTTATTGAATATGATACCTGATAATCTTAAGGCCGCCACTAGTGTTCAGTTATACCTGCACAGTTATGCCTGCACAGTCGACCTGTACAAGCAAAACTGAACGTTAATGTGAGCAACCTGCACAGTTTTTCCTGCCTGCGCAGGCGACCTGAGCAAATGGGTTACCTCAATCGATCTGCCACTGGTCATACGCATGCGCACTTCACCGTTAATGTTGGGAGGCAACTTTTTTCGTTCAGTTCGCTCTCCGTCCTCGGACAGAGAGAATGTCGAGTTTTATTAAATTAGGTGTTTAAACCTAAATTAAAGAAGTATCGCATTTACTTTTTTTTCGAATAATTGGTATGGATGTCAGAATATATATTTATAACTTTGCAATTTTCCACGGGAAAAAAAATAATTGTGCATAATTCATTTTTAAAATGAGAACAAAATAATATTCTACGGTCAGATAAAAAAATATAACAACATTAGATTATGTATGGTTATTCACTGCTCACATCCCATGTAAGCCAGTTTTGAATGAAATTAGACTAATCAGTACACGAATGAAACAAAGGAACAGTAGTAAACTAAGAATGTTCACTCGTCGCAACACATCATAAAGTCATTCTTAAAACGAAAACAAAACAGTATTAAGCATTTTAATGAAACAGAAAAACCATGCTAGGCCTATATGTCAACTTGGAATTGAAAATTAACAATTAGTAACTTAACACAATTATCTTGCCATGGAACTCCGCCTTCATTCATAAAATATTCGATATTCATTATAAAAGTCCTTGGGGCCAAATTTAAACTCGTTTGATAAATTCACATGGGCAGATTGAATTCGTTTTTTCAACCATTCTTTCGCTGGACGTCTTACTTGACTTCTATGAATTATTTGATGTTATCAGGAAGCCAATTACAGCCAGAGCATCGTCTGTTGACGCCATGGCGGCTACGGAGGACTGAGGAAAAAGTCTGTATCGTTAGTGGTGAAGGTTTGCTTGCACAGGCCGACTGTGCAGGCGCAGCTGCTCCTGTATAACTGAACGTTAGTGGCGGCCTTTAGTAACTGTTCAGATATCTCAATGATACAATGATGTTTTCATAAGGAAATCAGGAAGTATGAGTTCGGGTGAGATTGATCATTGGAAGGCTGGTTACCCCGTCCGGTACGATGCTGCGCATTAGGTATGGTTAGTTTAGGACTTTAGGATGTAGGTCAGACATTACACAAATTTCCCGTAAAGTTTTAGGGCTTAATGTATTTCCTGTGACTTGAACGAGTGTATATATATATATATATATATATATATATATATATATATATATATATATATATATATATATATATATATATGTATATATATATATATATATATATATATAATATATATATATATATATATATATATATATATATATATATATATATATATATATATATATATATATATATATATATATATATATATATATATATATATATATATATATATATATATATATATATTATATATAATATATATATATATATATATATATATATATATATATATATATATATATATATATATATATATATATATATATATATATATATAGTATATATATGTATATATATATATATATATATATATATATATATATATATATATATATATGTATATATATACATATATATATGTATATATGATATATATTAATGAATACCACAGGCATATGTACAGCAGAGTCGATATGCCTTATACCTCTCTTGATGGCACAGTGGTCAAAAGTGACAGCAGATTGTTGTTTCCAAACAGGCAAAGGTTTGAATCACACTGATGGCGAAGTGCTTATCAATTATAATTCACCTTGGGTGTAAGTTATACCCGTGTAAGTTATACTCCGGTATAGTGAATTAGGTATAAAACTATGATGCTTCATATATATATATATATATATATATATATATATATATATATATATATATATATATATATATATGAAGCATCATAGATAGATAGATAGATAGATAGATAGATACATCTTTTACCATATACAGTATATATATGGCGCGCAATGGGTTGGGGCGAAGTTAATACCAACATTGGCGGCTTCATTCTCCTGACGAAGTTGGGCTTCCTTCAGTTGACCTTCGTTGTTGATTCAGTGCCCTGTAGTGGAAGTGTGCCCAAAAGTGTGATTAAAATCTGGGTCTGGTGAAATCCCTCTCTTAGAACCTGTTGAAAAATAAAGAACCTCTCAGTTGAACGACTACTCCAAAAGCTGCTTCAGTTGTGGATCAAACCGCCCTATAAGGCACTTACTAGAGTCCGGTTACTCAAGAGTGACAACCAACAATTTCAATCTATACAACTTACTTTCATCGACGCCATATCAAACCTTCAAGCCGGCTTATACAAGTATTTACAAAGTTTGATAGAGACTTTCCTTTTACCTGTATTCAACTCTCGTAGTTAACACTTGTCTTATTTTTACGATGAAATTTATAGTTCTGTTTAGCTTACTGTTAATTTACTAAAAAAAAAAAAAAAAAAAAAAAAACGAGACACTTTGGACATAAATATGTATATTAAAATCTATTTACATGTTACAGGAGCAGACTGAGAAAGGACAGACCATTTTTGCGACCCTCTAGAAGCCGCACGAACCCTTGGTGAGCACTCGTTTCAGCTTTTTGGAACCAGCAGAAGGTGAGAATGTAGTAAACGTTGAAACTGAAAGCCCCCTTGATTATACATTGTAGCCAACAATGTGGATTTTTGTTTAGACAAGCGTGCAAATCTTTGTGTACCATTTGTTTTTATTGAATGTTGCTAGAGAAGCTTGACTTGCAGTAGATTAGGAAGCGATTTTAGCATTTGCGTATTAAGAGTGCTGGGTGCCTCACACACCGCGAGTTTCAAAATTTGTTAAGTCTCTGATAAGTATAGAGTTGTCTGTTGCGGACAGTGAAATCTTGATGTAATAACAAAGTGATTTATTGTGTACTTTTACTTCATTATTGAGTACCAATGAACGACACGATGAACACGTGTCTCGTTGACTGAGAGGGGAGTTGGGGTGGGAGAGGGACGTGATTTGCATATGTCAAGATTCATGTTAGATAAAACTGAGAAACCCCAGAATAAGTTTGAAACAGGTTAGTTGTCTTTTTTGTTTGTATTATTTTTTGACCTATTTTGTTCGCAACTGAAACGCGTGACGGCCATTCGGTCAGTCAACGAGACTGGTTTAGTATTTAAGTTATTGAGTTTTGTGGCATGCTCAGCATTTCTTGTTCATACTGAGTGCTAATGTGTCACCTATCTCATTGTATCCGCGTGCACGGCCTTTGTGTGTCAACTCCAGTCATCTAATTTAGTTTGGAATATCTCTTGTTACTTAAGCCACATTTAGAATATTTTCCTGCAAAAATCGTTGGCCCCTATGTTTATGTTGGGGTTGTTTTTTGTGATGAACTAAAGTACATTTTCATCGGTATAACCTTAAGTGGAACAAAATAAGGGCATTTCCCTTTGAGCGCCCTTTTCTCCCCTTTTGGGTCCTGCAGTAAATTTGAATAACGCTCGACTGTGCAGGGTCTCCAGATCCAGACCTCTATTAATTTTCTCCTTTTCCCTTCTGAACTTCCGTTTTCTTTGATTCCTGCTTAAACGGTCTTTATTGTGCCCCACTTGGATCCGTCCTAGGATTTTCAAATCTCTAACTGAAATAGCAAACGTTTAGTTACCTTTGAACCACACAAAAAACCATTACCAACATTATATTAATTATTTCGTTTTCCCTTTTGTGTACCCATTACACGACGTTGTCACCATTATAAGACCTAAGCAATTTATTTTGTAAATAAATGAATTATCAACTTTACAATACGCTAAAATAATCAATTTTTATTTACTCTTTTTAATATGAAGACCTCCTGTAATATTGTTGCAATCTGTAATATTGTCAACAAAGTTTGGAAACTGAAACATGGCACACGTTTGAACTGCGTTGCCAGTTTTCCTCAGGGTCAAGTTAAGCTGCCCTCGGGTCATTTAGAGGCAAGGTGGTCTTGGTAAACCCTCATTAAGGTGTTGGTCATCATGCGAGCACTATAGAAGGAACTACCCGCAGTAATCTGTGTGTGTGAGTGTATGTGTGTACGTAGATAAGTATACAGTATGTATGCAGGGTCCAAGCGTTGTGGGGGGGCGAGGGTGCTACTTTCCCGGGGCCCCGGCAGTCGGGGGGGGGGGGGGGGCACGCGACAGCGGCTTGTTTAACTTTTCTTTTTAGACAATAAACAAAGTTAATGAATGAAGGATGCTCAAGGGACCCATGCTCCCCTAACAATATTATTATTATTATTATTATTATTATTATTATTATTATTATTATTATTATTATTATTATTATTAACTGATGATCAACTATATTTTTGGTACTTCCACTTACTCTTCCAATAAATTCATACAAACTAATTGAGTTTGATATATTCATAATATTTAAGACTGTAGTTGGACACTTTCGAATTGTGTGATACCTGGGATGGAGGTGATGGTGTAAGGCTCCCAGGGGTAGAGGAAGAGTGCAGGAGGGGCCCAGTTTTTATGCAATTACCGGGGCCTGAAAGGATGATACTTAGGCCCTGTATGTATGTATGTATGTATGTATGTATGTATGTATGTATGTATGTATGTGTAATTATTCATTTACAGGAGGGAGAGCGAGAATAGACAAATAAATGTATATGAAGTAGTCTCAGGTCATGTGCAGAAGGCAAGGATTATCCCATGGCAGATCCAAGAGGGGATTTAAGTGGCAGCGGAAACAGTAAAGCAACGGAATACGTGACGTGACAGAGAGAGAGAGAGAGAGAGAGACCTTCGGTAGACTCACATCATATGCTATGCTTCTTTTCATTCCATCTTCCTCAGTAACTGCAAATCTAATTGTGAAAGCGTCTTCCTAAAGTCACGATGAGAGTCTTTGCACTTTCTATTGATCTTGTTTTTTTAAGGAAATAGTCCAGTACCTGGAGAGATTTACTTTGAGTGTCTTGGTGAGCAAAATATTTCATCAGTTGCCTTAATATTTTGGACATAGGCTTATAGCTAGGATATTCAGCGAGAGGTATCTGGCAGCTATTCGCCCAGTGGCGCAGGAGCACAGACTACCATTCAATCCACAGTTGATGCGCCGTGGTGACAGTTTTTCAGTAACTAGCAAATTAATATTAATAATCTGTTATCTGAGTTATATATTATTCTCATCATATAAAGGAGATTTACATGATTATTGTTCTTTCATTGGATATGGTTTTTTTTTTTCTTAAGAAAGGAATTTTTGTGTGCCTCATCCTACACAATTTTGGCGGGTTCTGGAGAGCGTTTTTATTTTATCACAGAAAATTTGCATGTTTTGCGAATGCAGAGTGATAAACAAAATATCCATTACCTTTTGTATATTTATCATATGAAAAATATAGAAAGATGAATAATAACTTATAGATGTATGGCTAGGCCTACTAATATTCACGTGCTCTGTGAAAAGGGAGTATCATATAATATACATATACTTTTGTTAAGGGGCTTTTATATGATGTTCTATCATCATAACCAATGATATTTGCTTTTACAACATTTATACAAGTATATAATTGATCATACGAGGTGAATGGCTTGTCCATTTGGTCTGAGTTATTTAGTCCTTGAACGAGAAATATTTACACTTCACGTAGTAAGGTAAAACAGAAAAATACAAATAATTAGCATCAACAATGGTGCAGTAGATAACATAAAAACTTTGATGCAGTAAAAATATAAACAATAGAACTGTAACAAATCCTTTTGAATATATATAAAGAGCATCATTTAATGATAAGTGAATGTATCCTTTTCAACATAATAACAACAGTGATTATAAATATTCCATTTATTAAAAGAAAAAGTGTTCACTTTAATATTGCATGTCAAGCCATCGTCAGTGTTACATCCTGATATTTTGTATGACCCCCGAAGCATCGATAACTCTGTTCAGTCGTGTAGGCATTGACTTTACTAGGCTTTCGCATACTGTATGTGGTTACCATCCCTTCTAGGCCTAAGTGACTCCCAGATCTCCATGGCATGTGATATTAAGACATCTTTCGTCTTAATTTGGCGGTCATCCCAACTCCTGACCATGAGTGATAAAAGGTTTTCGATTGGATTAAGGTCCGGGGATTTCGCAGGCCAGTTAATCCTTATGACTTCTGGGTGCTCTCGAAACCAGTTCTTGACGGTGCTACTGTTGTGGACTGAGGAATTATCCATTGCAATGAAAATGGGTTCGGGTTCGGGAATTGAAAAACAGCGAACTGATGGAATCATGACATTCTGTAAAATATCAACGTATTGTTCGTCATTCAGGCGTGTATCTATGCTGGTTAAAGGCACCTGACCCACTGCCACACATCCATCCCCAGAGTCCCGCTGTAATACGTCCACTCTTCGACTTCATGGTACAGTTCTCATCATACCTGCACTGGAAAAGGATTACATACATAAATACACACACATGTATATGTATGCAATATATAAATATATATACATAACTAATGGCTGAAATTTAGTTCTGAGAAATTATTCTTGAGCTCTAGGCCTAGGCCTATTACTTAATAATTATATGTAAGTAATATAAAGATGACTTTAATTTTTTCTTTCTACCTAAACAGTCCAGATTTATTACATTGTGTTGTTCAAGCGCCAGCAGTGTGCTCTTCCATGAGTGTCTGTTGAAAATGTTTTTTCGTCACAAAAAATGACTTTGCTCCAGAACTCGGCATCAGCAGCGTAGTATTCTAGAGCAAAACCCAACCTCTCATCTTTATGTGCTTGAGATAATCCAGGCTTGATAGCAGGTGCTCTATGGTGTATGCCTGAAGCATGCAGTCTTTTCCTTATTACCTGCACTCCAGCATCACACCCAGTTTGGTGTTTAATAGCTACAGCTGTAATTATTGGTTGTTGTCGAGCTGCTTCAACTATTTTGTTATCCTCGTCAGCTGTGGTGCAGGGTGGTCGTCCTAACCTCGGTTTGTCTTTAAGCATCTGTGTTTCTCTATGACGAGGACAGTGCTTTTGTTTACACCGAGTATACTAGGTATATCTCTGGCACTCACGTTGTTGTTGTGCATTCTGATGAAAGCTGTTCGTTGTTCTTCGGAAGTTTCCATTTTGTGAAATAGATGCTTAGTCACACTCCTTACTGCGAGACACCAATTTGTTTATCCCGCGATTTTGCATTAAACCATTCTTTTCCAAACCTGTTCCCAGTTTCCTTATTTTATATACTTAAATTCTCCTTCATTTTTGTAAAAAGATTATATGTTAGTTCTACGTTTGAAATGATATAAAAAAAGGAAATTGGCAATCTGTAAGATTTATAACTTACAGCGCACCCAAAATAGGCATTGCAGGCGTGCCAACCGAACCGCCCACTTCAGTCCGGTCCAAATCCTATTAGTCAGTCGAACTGTATTTTAGTCATAGAATGGAAGTTATAGCTTATATAACATTTCTATTAACCTATATCTTATCTGCTCACGTGAGATTTTTAACTAGATGATAATCTGATGATAATATATAATATATGCTTAACACTGCCCAATTTTTTTTTATTTGCAGAAAATAATTTTTTTTAACAGATAAATCTTTAAAAGGATGATAAGCTGATCACAGTTGGTAGTTCTGTTCCTATCTAAACATAATGGAGTATTTCATAATAATTTGGACAAAATGCTTAAAAACTAGCATCAGAAGGGGAATTTTCGTGCGATTTTATTTTATACTCGCTTTAATTGATTCCTCTTTTCAAGTTTTAACAAAATTATCTCAAACTAATTTATGGACTATAAAAAAAGAAATATGATCTGAACAATATATTTCATAAAGTGATGCAATATATAATAGCGCAATTGTACCAAACAATAACTGTTTTTGCTCCCGAGGTTAAGGATTAAAAAGGAATAAACCCTGACTCCTCCGGCCCCGTACACTTGGCAGCGTGAGAGGAAACGCCTAAAACCAAGGTGGAAGAAGAACAGGTGGAATCACGCTCAGCTCGAGACGAGTCAGTGACGTCAAACGGAACCCACAATTACTCACGGTCAAATATTACTGCAATGCATTTCTAGCCATAGGGCACTATTGCATTGTTTTATAGTTCAATTAGTTCATTATTAATTAGTTATAATATAAAATGATATTTCCCTTTACAGAAGAAAATTTGTCATATAGCCTACTGTAAATGAAATACGACCAGGATAAAATAATATATTACTTGAGTAAGAATAAGGAGAGAGAGAGAGAGAGTGAGAGAGAGAATTCTTTTGTGAGCTTTACTTAACCTAATAAAGACCTAGGCCCATATCGATATATAATTTTATATATGCCTACTGAAAATCATGAAGGGTTTTGGCCATAACATTAGTCCTACTTACTATAGTTAATTCACTTAAGCTAGATATATCTGCCTGAAGGGCTCCCCTAAAATGACTCCTATAATTGTCTACAAAAAAAAAAGCTTTCTTTAGCAGCCAAGTTCAGGGAGGCCTTTTAAGCGAGCTCTTCAGGAGGAGGAATCTAGCTTAAGTAATGCACCATTAACCCACGAATTGACAAAAATACAGAGAGAGAGAGAGAGAGAGAGAGAGAGAGAGAGAGAGAGAGAGAGAGAGAGAGAGAGAGAGAGAACCTTGTCATAAATTTTCCTTGTCCCATAAAAAAAAGTCTAGGCTAGACCTATGCGCCTATATGCTGTAAGCCTAGGTATTTTAGTTTATAGCAATGAGCCTAATAGCAACAAAGAGTTAACAAACAATATGAATGAGTTGATAATAGGCTTAAGCAAAATCACTTTCATGAAAATTATATCAATCATCCGGCAAAAGTGTTGCATAGATATAGGCTTATAAAATAAAATAATTATACAAAAAGAAGGCATACAAAGATCTGAACTGTAAACTTTATAAACATGCCTTATAAACAGATTAATCAAAATTTTTGTATTCAGTCAGCTGGTAATAAACCTAACCATTTTCATTTGAGAAATTTTGAATTGGCTCTCTCTCTCTCTCTCTCTCTCTCTCTCTCTCTCTCTCTCTCTCTCTCTCTCTCTCTCTCTCTCTCTCTCTCTCTCTTACATAATTTCAATTCCAAAATAGGCTAAGCCAACTAAAATACTCTTCTATTGATATAGCAAATAAACAATATTTACCTGGAGTTATATCCTTTGTTGAGTAGGCACAACAGTATCTTTCAATTTGTGTGCATTTTTAGGATGATAATCTAAAAGTATATGTCTATGGCTTTCTCCAATATTACCAGGGACAAAATGAATGGAGCATATTCTTGCATTCTCCACATTGAAATCATCTTTCCTTTTGCACAGATTAACCCAAGTTTTGCAAAATAAAATGCCTTTTTCTTGGCGATGGCGATCATGATTATCGCAACCAAACACAGCCCATACCACCATCTTTGTTGTCTCTTATCAGCTGATTGAAATGTTAAATGATCGACAAATTCCCTCCAAAACAGTATGAGTCAATGAACCTCTTGCCACTTACTCAGCTGGGTTCTAAGTGACGTCATTGCGCGGGAAAACGCAAAATTCGTTCTCTCACGAACTCACCTTACTCTTCTTCCACCTTGCCTAAAACGACTAGAAGGATGGGAAATAGTATAGTAAGGGCGGAGCCCACCAAGTGGGTCCTGAGTAAGGGTAATCTTGATACTCTCATTTGATTCGTGATCAGTATCGCTAGTTGTCAACCTACTACACACTTATAGTGCAGCAGATTGCTGTAAAAATCGTTCAGATAGTGAAACAAGCATGAAATTTGGCACAAACATTCCTAAGACTACGCTCTCTTAGAAAAGGGCGCTGGCCACCTGAAAATCCAAGATGGCGGCTATTTTTCAAAATGGCCGCCATCTATGTTGAGATTCACTGGTTTGGGAGCATCTATTGGATGGAATATGCCAGTTTTTTTTTTTTTAAACCTCGACTTTTAGGTTATAAAAATGTTCCATACCACACATTTTATTGAAAACCCTTACTAAATGAATTGTAACCAAGATGGCGTACAAAATGGTTGCCATAAAAGTTTTTTTTTCTATCCACAGCGCTAGCAGACATAGAGACCAACTGTTTTTATTTAATGGTATATTCATGTGATCAGACAGTTTAACTAATATGCTATTTTCAACTGAAATAGTAATGGTATGGTCACATACAACATTGTGTCTAAGACTGTAACCATAAAAAGAAAAGAAGAGAAATACGGACTAAACGCAACCAATCTATGTATAGGTCTCTCAACCTACACCTTTGAAAAATTTGAGGATAAGAAGGTAGGCATAGCATGACATGTTGGATGCTAAAGCTAGATTATCTACTGAAGAGAGGGCAATATTTATCTAGACTTCACATTTGCAAGTGCACAGAGCTGTGCAGGGAAGACCCAGCTTGTAGCACTTGCACCTTTCCCGACAGCCTGCTTTGCATCCACATTTGGTAAGCTGTTGGCAACTCTTGGCTAAGGGCGAGTTGGTTGTCCAGAGGACTTGCCATGCTTCACCAGACTTTTGCCATCCCCACTCAGCAGGGTTCTCTGGCTGTGGCTGACACTGGGTGGCCTGCCCCCACACACAACCAGCCTGGTACGCAGCACGCTTGGTGTGTTGGAGGAGAGCTCCCCTGGTTGGTGGAATGGCCTCATATGCCCTTTGTTTTCTGGCAAACATATCAAGTCTAGCCTCATCCACAGTGCCAGCAGTGCTGGATCTTTCATACATAAGTATGACAAACCTCTCCAGGACCTTCAGGTCACTCTCTTCCACTCTGAGAGGGTAGTGACTCAGTTTGGAGAACACAGTGGAGGCCTCTGGAAAGATGTTCCATGTCTGCCAGGCGGTCTTCTTGCCCTTGCTCCGGAAGGCTGACACTGTATCACAGCCTGTGAACGCATGGAAGAAGAGCATGCCATTCACCTTCTCCTGGCCCAGAGAGTTGCACAGGTCATGCACAGCAATCCAGCGCAGGCTCTGGCCTTGGCCAAATGCCACCCATAGCTTCTCTAGCCCTAGATTGTGGAGAGTGGAGAAAGCACTGACTGCAACGACAAGAACATCTGTGTCATTTGCTTTAACTGTGATGGTCTTGGCTCCATGTTCTGTGGCATATTTGGCATGGAGAAAGATGCGGGTGTCAGCTTCCTCATGAGAGCACTTTTCCAGTCCCTGAAGACTAGCCTCATGAGTGCTGAGGACAGCAGACCCTTTCGTGGCAATGACAACATTTGTGGCAGACATCTGGGCAACTTTGTCTGCCAGGAACTGGAACAACTCTGTCTTGTTGGCATCGTGTCTTAGGAAATTGCGCCAGTTGGATGGAATTGTGTTCTTGTCTGTCACCTTGCGCCTTCCTCCTTGACCACGTTGGAGCCTGGTCTCAGCTTTGAGGCTGGATGTATTGTATACATCAAATACAAGATGTGATGATGTGTACTTGCTGCTATAGGATTGTATCACAGGCAAGAAGTCGCAAAGTGCATAGCCCTCAAAGGTCTTTCCTTTCTTTGGTGGCAAGGCATGGACCAAAGCTGATACATCTACAATGAGGACATCAGTCTTTGGTTCTTTGTCTTCTAGTGTAACATGACTCTCCAGGACCGAGGTCAGCTGAGACTTCTGACATGTGTACAGCCTACCACCCTCACTAAGGGAAGCTGGGAATGTTTGATTCTCGTGCTGGAAGAATTCCTGCAGATCACATTCACGGCTCTGACAGGATATAAATAGCTTTGAGAAAAGCTGGCAATCCTCCTTCAGAAGTTTCTGCTTTGACTGTTCTACAGGAGCAGCTTCTTGCCTGAAGAAGTCAGTTCTGTTCTTCTTTATCGGCTCATAGAAGGAGACTGCATTGTTTGCCAAAGAGTCTGAAAACTTCTGAAATTTAGTGCGGCCTCTGTCAAGGTGTGTCTGTAGAAGTTCTGCTGAGCTGGGGTGGGCAATGTCTTTGTTGTCAATGGAATACAGATCCTGGTTCTCTTCCTGAAAAGGACTTCCCAAGTGTTGCAAAGCCAATGACAGCTTGCTGACTCTCTCCAAGAATGTCTTCTGCGCATGAGGTGTTTGTTCATGGTGTGTTGTCTGCTCATTAGACTCCTTACTTTGAACCTCTGTTTCGTATGCAGACACCAAGCGGATGATCTCTGGGCCAGCCACCATCCATCTTCTGAGTGCTGACGGATCTTCAGTCAGCCCAATGGCTCCGCAATCAGCCTTTATAAAGGCATTGGTCTGCTCATGAGCTTGGTCAAGAGCCATTGCTGAGAACTGGCGACTGGTCTTGTGCACAACAAAGTTGCCAGCCTTGAACTCCTTGTGCAACTCTGGGTGTGAACTCTCTAGGGTAAGCATGTCCCTGAGGTGAATAGGCAGCCAACGAGCATAGTTTGTATTATTGTTGGAAAAGAAATGAAAGATCATGCAATGCCTGGCAGTAGAGGACAAAATTGGCCTCACGGAAGGACCTGATCAGTAGGAATATCACAAGTTCCATAGACAACACCATGTGCCAGAAGTGGAACTGTGGACTCTGCTGTCTTCGAAGGTCACACCACTCCTCAAACTCTAATGCCTGCTCATTGTTGTTTGCTTTCTCAGCACAGTAGTCAGTGTATGCTGTCCTCAGGAGTTTGTACAAACTAGAGGCTGTAACCTGGTGCATCTGCCGTGTCCTGGTTACACTTGCAGCTGACAGGAAGGATTCTGCAGTTCCAGATGAAGCAACTCCTGCCTCCACCAGAGCTCCTGTCCAACCACTGCCATGAAGAAGAGTACCAAGAGATGTCATTGCTGCCATCTCAATGTGCAGACCACCAAACATTACCAGATACTTGTCTTCGCCATACTGATCAGGCCACTGCCACTGCACCTGCTTTGCTACGGCATAGATTGGCTGATCAGCTGTGATTATGGGTATCTGGCCAGGGTTCAGAAAATCAGTGACATCCTGCACTTTCTGCATCACGTGTTTGATCGTAGCAACAGAATGAGCCTGATCACGCAGGAGAGGAAGCAATGAAGTTATGGTTACTTCAAATTCTGGGCTTCTCTTCATTGAAGCGTGATGAGCTGACCACGTCAGATTCACTGCATCATCTATTTCCTGGGTGACTATGACCTTGTCTAGCCACTGATACTCCAGTGCAAGCTGTGGCCCCAAGATATCTGTGGGTGGCTTTGGTATTGCAGTGTTTGGTGGCACAGGGTTCTTTGTTTGAAAGGAAGCTGGTGAGATGTTTGTGAATGTGTCCGGCAATTCAGGCACCGACCTCACTTTCTCAGGTGCAAACTTTAGTTGCTGTCTTTCCTGTCCAGTGTTCTCCTTGGTGGGGTGCTGAAATATGGAGATGCTAGTTCCATGGAAGGAGGTAGTGGCAGTAGTTGCAGATGGGTTGTGGTCGATGTTGTCCATCACTGCAGTGGTGAACAACCCTTTTCGCAGTACTGGGGGACAGACCACACCCTCCTCCACATATTTGCTAACTGTGGCATCTCCTAACTGTGCAGAGACCTCCAGTACTCTGTCATAAGAGATACTGAGGCCATACTGATGTAGCATTTCAACCAGCATTTCCTGGTTTTGGCATAGACTGAGAGTCCCATGTAGACTGGGAATGGTGTTTCTCTGTCTTTGGAGTGTCTATGAGTTGTTGCTCCCTCTTTGTATCGGGAGTAGCAGTTGAACTGCATGAGCTGTGCAATGGCCTGGTCTGACTTTGATGCTCCAAATCGTAACTGTGACTTGATGTCAGCCCCATGCTCAACCATCCCTACAAACTGGAGCAGGAGAGGAGGCACAGAATTTCGTACACAAGCCTCAGAAAATGTGCCATCAAACCGTGACTGATGATCAAGTATAGACTTTCTGAGAATATTTGCTGCTTTAGCAATGATAACTGCCTCTGAAAGATCAGATGATTGAGCAAGTGCTTTTCCCACATCCTTTTGAAATGCAAGTAATACATCTCTGCCAGATTTATGAGCCTCAAGTTCTGGAATTTCTGCCAGAAGTTTGTCTTTGAGTCTCGTGGAATTTACACTTGGTGACTCTACACCTAATTGTTCCAGACGTTGTTGGTAGAGGTGGCAAATATCTGCCAGCCGAAATGTGACTGGATCATCTGAACAAAGGTTGTTTTCAACAATGTATGTCATCAGTTCTGACAGAACTAGTGGATACACATCTGATTCTGACTCAGTGCTACCTTGGTCTTTCTCGAGGCTCCTCAGGTAGGACCTTTTTCTGTTGTAGAGGGCACAAAGACAGGCATGGTGATACTTAAACTCCTGTGCAATGACATCCCCACCAGTCAACTTAGCAAGGAGCTTGCCATCACTAAGTATCTCTGCACATTCACGCAATTTCAAGTCAAGGCCCTTAGTACTAGCCTGTCTGAGATCAGATGCAGGTGCCACTTTCTCACAGAAAATGCAAACTTCATTGTCATGACTGGTTCGGCGCAGTTTTGCACGACTAGTCTCAGTGTTGCTGGTCTGGTCATTGGATTGTCGCTTTCTTGCACTGTCCAGTTTAGTGTTGTTAAACAACAAGCGACAGTTCACATGGTATTTTGCTGCATTTTTCCTGAGAGTGGCCTCTATGCCATCACCTTCATCCAGCCTTGCTGGATCCATTATCAGTGGCATTTCATTAATTTCACTGAACATGGGAATGTTCCTTGCCAGCATTGTGTACCCATCATGGTCTAGGACATGATGACTTGGAGGTGATGTCAAGTGCTCACCTCTTTTGTCCTTCTGACAAAGACAACACAAACTCCAGTTTGTTTTTCTACTGCTCAATATTGGATTGGCATCACATTCTGCCATGATTTCACTTTTGATTAAGGCCGAGGGGTTATCCTTTTACCACCTTAAACAAAGCACACATTCCTGTATGGGATTCAACTAGGTTCGGTCTCCCTACACCTAGCCCGATCATTCATCCAGTGCCATTTAAGTCCCGTGTGATCTGTACACCATCCGGGTAAGTACATGAACCATCATGTACAGCCCCCATACCCTTTGCTCGGCTCTCCCGCGCTGGCACATCCTGTCTATTCAGGTGCGGCTATCTAACTATAGCTGGTCTGGGGCTGTTAGAAAGCATTTGGGACACTAAACTAAACTATACTACAACTACTAGTCTAAGACTACAGGATTAGTAAAGCTGGATTAGCTGGCACTGAACCCCATGCTGAGTTACACAGCAGTGATGTCACCAGTGTGCCCTGGTTGTGTGCAGACATACACTCTTTTACATTTATTAATTTTCCTTCAAAATTGATGAGTTATTCGAAAGAGATGGCCTCATTAGGATCTAAAACCACAGAAACCAAGATCCATGCTTAAAACGATAATTGTTGAACGGGCATTATTTCTCATTATAATTATTGTTTCTACCTTTTCTTGGCAGCCATATAACCCCCATATTTAAAGGTAAACTGTACTGGGAAGCTACAGAAACATAATATTCACAAGAAATAGTATGGAAGAGCTTTACCATATTGCTAGAAGCAAATACATGCCATTCTAGTGAAAAATTAGCCAAAATCTGTCGATACTGGCCGCCATCTTGGAATTTGGCCGCCATATTAAATTTTTTGCGTGGCCAGCGCCCTTTTCTGATAGAGGGAACTTTAAAGAGCACTTGTGCAAAATTTCATGCTTGTTTCACTATCTGAACGATTCTTATGAAATATGCAATTATCTGCTGCACTACAGGGGAAAATCTGGCCCAGGATAAATCTCCCCCAGGGGGAATTTTGACCCAGGATAGTATTCCCCTCTCCTGGCCAATATTCCCCCAGCCCCCATACCAGGTGTGAAAGCACCTGCCACTTGCCACTTGCCACTTGCCATGTATGACGTGCCACCTTGGTGTGAAAGCGGCCTAATATAACAAGGCAAACTGGCAAATTACTGAAGCCTAACAATACAGTGATTCGATCATCACGAGACAGGGACTTCAGCATTAAAAATAAAAGAAAAAAAAGAAACAAAGCCAACAACAGGCGATAGGGAGCAACTGAGTGCCAGATTACTCCGAGCAGTAGTAAGGGTAGCAGCAGGTGTATCTGAACATGGAGGAGTACACCTACCACACATACTTTCAATACCTGGATAGTAGAAAGTACCCTGATGGACTAAAAAAAGAAGAAAAACGTGATATTAGAAAGAAGTGCGAGCCATTTTGTGTTCAAGAGGGATATTTGATGCATAAACAACGCAGGAAGGGTGAAGTTCAGCTACGCCAAGTGTTAATGAAAGTGGAAGTGAGCAGAGTCATCAAAGCTTGCCATGAAGGGTTTGGGGGAGCACATATGGGGGAGAGATAAAACAGTTGGAAGATAACTGCTAAATATTTTTTTAAAGGCATTAAAGAAATTGTCATTGATTATATTTCAAAATATGACAAATGCCAGAAAGCAGCCAATAAGCCCTCAATGCAAGCTCCTGAGTTGCATCCAGTGCCTGTTCCAGAAAAAGTGTGGTCTCAGGTGGGAATGGACTTGATTGGACCCTTACTCGAAACAGAAAGAGGACACTGTTATATTGTGGCAATGACCGATTACTTCTCAAAATTCCCAGTTGCTGCACCTCTAAAGCATAAAACTGCAGCAGAGGTAGCCCAGTTCTTTTTAGATGACATGTGTGACTTTGGTTGTGTAGAAACACTTATTACTGACCAATGCCGCGAATTTGTAAATCAACTGAATGACATCCTCTGTGAAAAGCTGCAAATTAATCACAAAATTGCTTCGCCCTAGCACCCTCAAACTAATGGACTGCAGGAAAGATTCAATCAGACACTTGAAAGAGCTCTTATGAAATGTGTCAATGAAAAGCAAAACGATTGGGATATGCACATAAAAAGAATCCTGTTCGGATATCGCACATCTGTTCACGCCAGCACTGGTGTTGACCCTTTCACTGCGATGTTTAGGAGAGATCCAGTACTCCCCATCTACTTAGACACTGGATCACAGGTGAAAGATGGAGCAACGACAGAAACAGAGAGAGTAGTGTCAGAAAAGAAGGCAGCCGAGGAAAAAATGGCGATGAACTTTGCAAAATCTCAAAGAAGACAGAAGAAGAACTATGATAAGAGACATACAAGCAAATCAAGTGAAATAGTTGAGGGCTCATTAGTACTGCTGAAAAACAACAAAAATAATCACCGAATGGGAGGAAAATTAGAAACAAAGTACATAGGCCCTTATGAAGTTGTTTCTCTGCAAGGAAAAGGACGTGCAAAACTGAAAAATCTCTCAACAGGCAAAGAACTGAGGAATACATATCACGTGGTAAATTTGAAGCTGTACAGACTTGATGGTGCAAGCAGCAGAGATGGACAAGATCAGGACAACTACCAGGATCAAGAATACACCACGAACAGGAAAAAGCAGGGACAATCTCGGCAAACACTGAATCGAAGTATTTCAGCAAGAGAAAGGACAATTTTACTCATGTTTGTAGATGAGGAAGTTGTTACAAGAGTGGAAATAGATGGAGAGACTATAACAGAAGAAGAAATAGAGACAAGACCAGACAAGCTTCCTGGTATTCTTGTCACTAATAAGGAAAACCTTCAAGCAATTTACAAGTACATGGATGATGATGATGCAGTTACGACGCTTCACGCTACTATCAAAGCTAAAGAGGACGACATTCCTGGAGCATGGGTTTGTCCAGAATGTGCGGAAATCACAGCAGATGGACGTGAAGTGGTGGAGTGTGAATCTTGCTACGAATGGTACCACACTGCTTGCCTTGGATCTGCAGAAAATTTCAAGGCATCGTGGAGCTGCTGCAAATGTAACCCTACCCAGTATGAAGTTCCCTTTAAAGATTTTTAACTTTATAATAGGAAATAAATTTCAACATTGGTTCTATTTACAGATTTTTAAGTCTCCGTTGGGAGACAGCCTTTCAACCTTCAATTTTAATAATGCTATATGGTAATATGTCTCAACTTCCATTTGTAATCTTGAAATAATAAATCTTAAAAAAAACATATGGGCTTCCTTTTACTTTTCAGTAACCACTGTATTCGTTACATTACGCAGTTTTGTGTGCTGTGGAATTGACTGACGTACAAAACGTCTCCTTCCCTACCTTTATACTTGTCTCCCCCTTCCCTTGTCCATAGTGCCATGACATTTTCCCGTCACATTTACATACTTCATAAGCATTACAATACATGATATGACTTGTCCTTGGTGACTTGAGAACGGTGGTATGATTTTTTGTGTGAGGGGGTGAAATGGCCAAGAGGGAGGAAATATATCCTGTGTCTGTAATTAGCCCCCGAGGGAAAAACTGCCCAGACCAATTTTTCCTGGGGGAGGGGGGGGGGGGGGGGAATTTAACCTAGGCTACTGTTCCCAGGGGGAACTAGAGTCGGGGGGGGGGGGAAATTTTTCCTGCTACACCGGGCCTGACAACGTCACCATACACTGCATTCAACACATCTCCAGCACGAGCCCTGTAAAATTTACAGGTACTCTGTCATAAACTTTGATATGTACATATATGTACCTAAATTTCCTCCTTCTTCTCTAGATGTACATACTAAGGTATATTTACCTAATGTTGATGTTGTTTTGTTGACATGTTGTAAACACAATATCATTGGCTTATATTCTCTTAGGAACAATTGTATAACCATAAAATCTATTGGCGATGTAACAAATATAAAATTCTGTCTTTTTCAGAATTTGTTTCACGTACTCTTACACCAGAATGTTTATTCCTTAATATACATTTGGTAATAATGTAGGCCTGCTATTTATCATGTAGCCTACTGTATGCAAATTTCTCACCTAGACTAAATTGAAGCCAACGCATCCAGATGCATCCATCAGATTATTATTTTTTTCTTATCAGATATGTCCAGACATACGGACATATAATATTGGAGTGAAAAAGTTCAACAGTCATAATGGGAATTCTATGCATTTATTTACAGATAGTGTAATGACATAATAATGCCGTAAATATTGCCGAAACTGCAAACTTCTCATATCACTAATTGGCAACTGTCACCGGCACCTCAACGCTCTCTCTGTTTGCAGACCACCCTCTCTTGGCACTACTGCCAAACTGATTCAAGAACGGAAGCTACATGATGAGACATATTCTTCACTTTCTCTTCACATTTCACACAAATCTAAAATCTGAAACCACCCGCGTACTCAGGGTGAATTTGTTGTATGAAAACACAAGTTTCATATTATCTTGATCGCATGAATGATGCAAAATTCGATAAGTAAAAACCGGTATAAAGAATTAAATGTTTCTCTCTTCACTTTTACTCCTTGTAATTCCTTTGTGTTTTATCTTATTGATATCAGGAAATCATGATTTAGTTGTCTAAGTAATACCAGATCATATGGTATGACCAAAACTTTCCCTGTCTTGTGCAAAACATGAGATGAATGAAGAACTATAAACATATTGCTAGTTTTCCGAGTTACAGACGTAGAAATGAGGCCGCCAAACAAACGTGATGTAGGCCCAAGAATCTACCTTAAGTGAACCACCTATAGATTTAGGAATCGTCTGACTAGCTCATTTCTTGCCGGCTTTAGCAGCTGCCTTCCTCTTCTCTTGCGATCTCTCGAATTTATTTAAATGAGAAGCCAAGGTCTTCCATTAAGCTCGTCCCAATCCCTGCATTCGTCGCACGTCGAATTAATGGTACAAATTTGCCCTCTGCCATTTGTGCACAGGGTATGCGAGTCATAAGTTATTTTCATTGACCGGGTATTGCAGCCTTTGCTGCAATACCGGAAACTAAAAAAGCTAGTGTCTGACATACTATTACTAACTAGCTCAAAGTCAAAACCAGTAACAAAGTCGAAATCTGGAAAAAAAGCAACACCGAAAGGCTCCCATACAAAGAATACGGTCAATGTCCAGAACAACTCCGCGGTGAGATATAAGAAAATAGGTCACACTATAATTTTCACAATATAAAATAATAAAACTTTGTCTCTGAACACTTTTTGAGGAGATTCACCATATCCGAGATATTAATGATTATCTAATCGGCATCCTCGAAAATTTTCTAAGTCGTTTGTTTACATCCAGTAGCCCTTCGGGTATTATTACAGTTTCGGTCAAATTCGGATATCTAATATTTTTTTACTTGCTATCATATATTTTTGTCATGATTCATACGAAATACTTACTCGCATCTCCCGCAAATTAAGAGTTACGGAGATATTTGCCGATGAATATTGTGCCTTGTTGTTATCGCAAGGATGCGTTTATGCTGCCATGTCAGTTTTTCTGCTGATGCGTTTTTGTTTTTTGTCAATGTATTGTGGGTAAAAATGCCTAATCGTCTTTTGTTTTTCGTTATGAATTATAAGTACGGTACAAATGCTGAAACCTGATTGGTTGCTTTGTTTCAAGAATATCCAATTAACTGCGATTTTGGAATAAGCCGGCTTTCTACAAAAGTGCGCTTCAGTTGACTGCCATGGATTCCGTCGTGCACGTCTGCAGTGGGTGTTCTCTGTCTTACTTTGAGGCTAGTGGTCGTTTCCATGGACATTACAATGGAACTCCAGAGGTTGTAAATACCTTTCTTCGTGAACATTTAGTACTACCATCTATTTAAGGTAAGTGAAGTGGTTAACGAAAAGAGTAACATTGCAGTTTCGGCCATGAATTTCACCGAAACTGTAACTAGACGTTAGGGGTAAAATTTCGTTCCCTGTAACCCCTGTGGCAAGCGCGCGCAGCGCAATATTACCGCTTGCCAGAACATACAAATTTGCAACAATCATTTAAAATGTGCATAAGCCGTGTAGCGGCGTTGCACCACCCGAAACTGAGAGCGGTACCCATGGCGGCCATGTATCTCTAAATCTAATCATTTGCGGTAGAAATAAAAGTCAGATTCGTTGAAAGTACACTATTTAAGCTAGGGAAAATGTAATTTTATATCGGAAATGTGAATTTGACCGAAACTGTAAATTTACCTCACTTCGTGTACTTGATCTTACTGGAGTTCGAAAATGAGGTTTTTTACTGTAATGTTTCTCAGAAAGAGTGTAATGTTTCTCAGAAAAACTAGTTCCCCATCGAATGATTTTCGATTTTTGACTTATAAGGTTAGACAATACCTGTCCCCCAACCCCCTCCATAGCTAATATGGCAAAATTGTGGGTGTTTCCTCATCATAAGAAGTGGTCTAAAACGCTTTAAATATGAAAAATATTACATTTTACTTTTAATTTTGGTACTTTATGCATGCGGAGTTCTTCTGGACATTCACCAAGAATACTTCACTGGATGGCAAGAAACAACAAATGTCAAAACCAAGCTTTGGTGTGTGGGCGATACAAGCACCAGAAACAACACTGATCTATTGGCTTAGTTGTTCCTCTATCTTAACCCAAAAGTGGGCGGGGTCTCGTCACCTACTGTACACAAAACATAATACATATAGATCAATCAGTACATATACATATATAGATTATACATATAATTCATATGTAAAACCATAATTATGTACAGTATATACACATGTTAAATATAAATATCTATTTACAAACAATATATATATTTTATGTATGTACGTATATATGTACATAATAAGTATATGTAATTATATATATGTATATTTTACCTATGTATGTGATATATATATATATATATATATATATATATATATATATATATATATATATATATATATATATATATATATATATATATATATATATATATATATATATATATATATATATATATATATATATATACACCTATACATGCAAAAATATATGTCGTGTGCATATATTATAACCCCTTCAACATTTTATTCATTTACCACACATCAGGTGAAAAAGTGAGACTAGGTGTACAGTAGGTCCTGAAAGTTTTAGCTTTATTTCAAAGCCATTGGACGAAGGACTGATACACAGTTACAGAAATCACATTATGTGTACTTCAGAGACAGCGCAGGCAAAAATACTCTACCGTTTCAGATGCGCCCTACTCTCTCTGTCTTCTCGCATTCAAGAACAAGGCAATGAAATGTGTACTTATAAAAAAAAACCTTCGACACCATTATATATATATACATATATATATATATATATATATATATATATATATATATATATATGCATATCATATATATATATATATATATATATATATATATATATATATATATATATATATATGTGTGTGTGTGTGTGTAACCAACACAATCACATGTGGAACAGAAATAAGTTTCTGAAACATCGGGATCAAACCCATGTCTTTCAACTGAAAGGTAAGGGCGCTACCAACCAGACCACACAAGTCAAAGATGTCAGAACCTCAGTACCACTGTACATAATGCTTTTACCTGGGCCAGCCTACTGCCTCGCATACCAGTGTGTTCTACCCACACATTGATTGATTTGTGGCTATTAAAACTGGCATAAAAAATCCAGGTTATCGATACCGTAATAAAATTAAACAGGAAATTATAGATAAGTTTAAAAGGAGTCTCATATGTACATGTATATGTATATGTATATGTATATGTATATATATAAAATTATATACAGTATATATATATAATTATAATATATATATATATATATATATATATATATATATATATATATATATATATATATATATATATATATATATATATATATATATATATATATATAATCCATCCGTATCTGTAAAACATAATACACAATTGTGTAACTTACATTTGGACCCTAAACCTTATCCAAGACTGAGCAACCAATCCCAAAACACGCATTCCCCCCTTCCTTTTCTGCTTTTTCAAATCGTGTTCCGCAACGATTAATTGTAAGTTATCTAGCTTCAAAAATACTCTGGTCTCGAAGTATAATGATTAAATGGTTACCCAAATTGTCGCGAGGTATAATGATTAAATGGTTACCCAAATCTATGTTAAGTGTATGGGATTTCGCTCTTAAGCCAGGAATATTTGAAACGAGTAAGTACTCAAGCCTCCCACCCAACACCCTCTTAAAAATGACCTCTTCCTATCAACGAAATCTAATCACTGATTTCGAGTGACGAATACCACTTTTGGCAAAGCGTTCTAAAAAAAAAATAAAAAAAAAATCCACACCTAAGTTTTAAAGTAATCCTGAATACAAACAAACCGAACTCAAACGATCCACATTTCGGAGACAATTCATATTACCACCTTTGTATTCGTATTTTGTATCTTCATCGCCCTGAGCTGAAAAATATTAAGAAACACGATAGATATCTAAGGTTATAACAAGTACAACTCTGAACGTTTTTAATTAACGCTTACTGGTAGGCCAATAAAAAATTTAAGCATTAACTTCAACCTCTACTACTTTAATTTACTTTTAAAAAAAATATGAAATATATGTCTATTTAAAAAATATTATGAAATATGTCTATACTATAGCTTAAAGTTACTGCAAAATTGTATACGTCTACAATTCGCACAGAAATGAAAGCAAGCTGACGGTACTGGGTCAAACGCGAACCCAGTGCAAAAAATGAGTTTTAATATAGGGGAGGAACGAGACAGCAGCATGTCCCGTCACAGGGAACAAACAAAGAAACATTCTTCATACAGCAGCTAATGTTCAACCAGGCTAAGCCCGACCTAAAAAAAAAAAAAAAAAAAAAATCGCGCGATCACAATGTTTATTCACCGAAGGCAAATTTGCAAATCGGTGCATTTGAATTCTGAGGGAATGGCTATCATCATGAGATAGTACTGTCAATATGTTCACCATTAGCAATGAAAGACACTCTCAAGAGCTCCGGAGCTTATTTCTTGTTGTTTTCAGAAAAAGTTGACCAATTTAATATATTCATACAATCAAATCCATTGAAAATATTCACACAACAGTAAAGCGTGTGAACAAGTCAATTGAGTATATTTTTGTTCTTAATTCGTAATCTCGGGGTGTACTGGGATTGTAATTTGACAGTTCACAAATTAACAGTTTAATAAAAGTTGCAGGATACAATCTCAAGAACAAAGCGTTTGTGAGGAAATATCTTAATGAGACTTCTGTTTAGAATCTTTTCATCAACTGTCATAAACCGACTGCATTATTATAACTCTGTGTACTAAAAGTTGCCCAATGTACGGCTCAAGAAACTGCAGAAAATCATGAACAGAGGTGCTAGACTAATAAAAGGTGTTGCTTCGCGGGACAGGATTACCCTTCTTAATTTGCACTGGCTTCCGGTGAATATATATATATATATATATATATATATATATATATATATATATATATATATATATATATATATATATATAATTGTGTTTTGACTATCAAGATGTTAAGACCTGCTCTCGATATTTGAGGGACCGATTGCAGATTATGCGACCAATAAATCGACCTGATACGAGACTATTTATAGTTACAGATGGTTTCAAGTATGTACAGCGGCGCTTTTCCTGTCTATGGCTCCAGGGCCTTTTAATACGCAGCTCCTAGATTATATAACAAGCTTCCTCTTGAACTGAAGCAGACTGAGGATGTTAAGTCTTTCAAATATGAAAGTGTATGTGGAGAATGTACTGTAGTGTGAACAAATACATCTAATGAATAAACTATAAATTTGATGACGGAGGTCGTGCGAGCGCTTTCGAAGTGGTGCGGGATCTGGATAAGCCGTCATCAAGGAACAAGTATTTGTCAGGAATAAAAACTTAATGACCATTACATTATTGTTCCATTAACCACTTGAAACTAGGATTTATTTACTAGTGATTCAAAACCATTCGCAAGTGTCGCCTAAGTGTTAAACTGCCAATACCAATTTGCAGAACCAAATGAATATCAGCAAACACTCAACATATCTGGGGGAAAAAAATAACAGACATAGAAACTGATGTGTAAGGCTACGGGGCATGATCTTGCTCCATATTAACTCTGGACGTACATTTATATTTGATGTTCTAACCCTAATAATTCGAGATCCCCACAGCATAAACCATAACTCTAAAGAAAATCTGTTAACGTTAAAGTAATATAATATAAATCATTCACGGGAGTCGATTGTTAGCTGGTAATAATGTAGACGGTTGACTTTCCCTTATGTAACGTCAGTCGCTTGACTGACGTCGCCTTTCCAAGTTAACCAATCACAGGCAATCACGCGGGGGGGGGGGGGGGGAGATCCCGTGCGCAATGGGCGGTCCCCCCGGCCCTCCTCTCTCTAGCTCAAGCCTCACTGACGAGCTCTAACCCTAAGCAGCGTTGCTAATTAGCATTCAAACATTAATTTTTATTATTGCATAAATAACGTTATCAATTGAGCTATTTGATAAGTTTTTTCTTAATTCTTATAAAATACAGACAATCATTACATTATTGAACAAAGAGCCATTGAAATTGCCCGAGTTTTGGTTTCCGGGCCAAAATTTGACACAATCGTCTGGTCGTAGTTGAGGAAGAGGGTGGGGGATGGAGGGAAAGTTGAGGAATTGAGGAAGAGGGAGGAGGAAGGCGGGAAACTGGAATGGAAATACATCAACTTTGGATTTGAGATATATATACAGTATATATACATATATAAAGCAGGTTATGATCTTAAAAGTTCAGGGAAAACTACGAGACGGTAGACGCCGACTTCTCCCCTCGTTAGGATGAGCTTTGCATTAACATTTTGGGGAGGTGGGGGGGGGGGAGTTCCATAGGGGAATAGTGCCGCCAGAGAACCTCTAGCGGTGCACTATGGGCATACTAAAATTTGTAGCGTTCCCTTGGCCCCAGCTGCAACCACTATTATGGTTTTAACTACACCGTTCATATTCTCTTCCCATCTTACTTCCCATGACCCATCCCTTAATGGCACCAACTTTTGCTAAGTATAAATCTATAGCTTATTTGTGAATCCTGAAATTTTTAATATATTCTTTTTTTCATATCTGCTGGGATGGGCAGCAAATTTAAAGGAGTATTTGATACACAACTTTTGACACGGATTAGGCTATGTGCATTATTACATAAGACGGTTAATAATCACTTTCTATGCCACACATATTCAGTATATACCAATTGTATTAGGGTGACCAACAGTTTTTGGGGCAATTTTTGTTCAGACACAGGGTAAAGTAACCATGCATACGCGGAGGCCCTGTTATGGTGAAGGGGTTTGCACATAGGACTGTTTCCTCCGTGACTCCGTACCCCAAGGACGATGCTTACAATAGCAGAACGGGCGCCCTTCTTAAGTACTAGGCTAGCCCCTTGGAGATGAATGTCAAAACATACACACAAGATGGTAAATATTATACACACATTACAACATAGGAGGCAATAAATATTCCGGCCGGCGTGTTACCGGCCACCGTTGTAACCTACCTAAGTCGGAAAAACCAGACCTGCTTCGATGAGAACTATGATAAGGCAGGCCGGTCATTAGTGGTTTAATTAATATACAGCACCCATATACAGTAAGTGGCGGGACTTTACTCAGGACCTGGAGTCACGATGTGTTGGAAGCGACAAATATGACTCGGTAAAAGTGTGTTGTCAGTGCCGTGATAATGAAAACCTTCTCATTTGATATAATGGCAACGATTGCAAAGTGGAAGCCGCAAGGCTACCAAGCCGCAGCCTCGTGCCGCCTACAGACGCTTCAGCCACTGCATTGACAATGCACCTTATCACTTAGTCTTAGGCCTATGTAAATCGAAACCAATGAAGTAACGACGGCGTCATAGATAAAGCTTACCAAAGCATAACGACGCCCACCACGAAGGTTTCCCATCAGCAGCAGTCACGACGCACTCGATAAATCACAAATATAATAATTCCCTAAACACATTAAGCCAATTCACTCAGACACGCACGTTCATTCCGCTTTCTTCGACGGCTTTGATTTGAAGGCGCTCTGATAACAGCAGAATTGTCCCAACTACCGGGCGAACTCCCCGCCCCCCAAACCCCAGATGTCACGCCTACTAGAAACTAGTGCAGACTTATTGGTGATTATATGATCAACAACAAGCGAGTGGTTGTTCTGATCGATCTTTAAGGGTAGTTACGAAGACATCTCCGCAATCTTATCTTTCTCCTTTAAAACGAAATGAAATTCACGCATGTTATGAATGTGGGACAAGCCAAGAGTGTATCCAAAATGGATACGAAAGTATCATTTGGATACTTTCTGACAAAAAGTATCCAAATGATACGTTTTTACGACGCTTACCAAAATTATACGAAATGGTAGAAATTGGCAAAAATTGGATACTATTACCGCGATTTTTCCTGAAATTGGATGCATTTTCTATGCTTTCCTTTTCTCATATTTCATTTAACCTTCAAATGCTTTTTTATCGTACTGGCTAGGATGATTTTAACCCACTACTCATAATCGTTTAAAATACTGCCTTTTCTGGATATGAATAATACCCAAGATTGCTTACCGAATGTAAAATAGGACAGAGGATCATCATATAGATATTATTGTCTCAAGCAAAGGGTTGATGTTTGATTGTTATAAATTTCTTTGACTGGCGACCAGCGAAGGTTTAAACCTTGTTTGGTAAGTGTATGATTCACGCACGAGATGGGTAATAGCTTGATGCATATATGTCATTGTTTATGGGTTATTCAGTATGGAAATTGTGTGTTGACATTTATTATGTCAGTAAATGTAATAAATTTTATTGAGAATTTTTGTCGCTACTAAACTGGCTAAAAAAAAGTTCAAGGTACAAACATGCGGTTGGTTACTTTCTTTACGTCTTATTTTACTTATTATACCTATATTTTGGTGAAACGCGGATATTGTAAAGGAGGTGATACATCGGTGCATTACACTGCATTACAATAAATCAATTTGGGGTTGTGGTCGTTGTCTACATTTTTTTGTTTCAAGAGTTGCGTACTGTAGAAGGCTGAAAGGAATAAATACTTGACCTTTATTGAATGCTTGTGACCCAGTAGCAGCGAGAGCAAGTACTGTCGAAAGTCTAGTTCCTCTCTTTGGTAAATTTCCCGCGGCTTTAATTATGATCAGAGTACTGATGCATCCCGGGGAACACTCATTTTTTAGATAAAATAAGCCATAACCCCACTGAATTTTGGTGTTCAGTCAAGAAAATGAAATGCAGTGATGGTACACCTGCCTATGCTCCCTAAACGCTCCTAGTTTATGTCGGATTTGTTAGCCCTGCCGCATTCCTCTCTCTCTCTCTCTCTCTCTCTCTCTCTCTCTCTCTCTCTCTCTCTCTCTCTCTCTCTCTCTCTCTGCTGTAGTGAAGAGATTTTTCTCCCGTATCAAATTGATTAAAACTGGTAATAAGAAAAAACTAACACAGTAACTAAATGGACTTTAATTATTAGCCTTAGCCAAAGGAAATGGCGGGGATTGATTATTCACTGCCATGAATGGAAGCCTCATAATGATTCTGTGATTGACTCGGCTAAAGCTGCTTTCAAGCAGATTATTATTTCACCATACGTCAATCTACTTGCTCACTATTTTTCGTTTGATCGTAACCACAGAAACTCTGGCAATCGGGTAACATTTTAAATGACTGCATAATACAAATATATTTGCATTTTGCCATTTTAAGGTGCATTTTTTGTGATGTCGGTTCCATTTATGATTATGTATTAGAAATGTTTAAATACTCTCATTTGAACTATCACGTTGTTGTCTATTTTAATCAGTAATATTTATTAAGACCGCTATGTATTTCAAAATCACATTCTTGATGCACTAAAGGTAAAACTTTTCAGTCAGCAGTGTTTAGTAGACTATTTAAATTCAATGTTAACGGTGTGTATGTTCATTATTATACTTCTTTGATAAATTATCAAAAGACTTTTCACCACTGAGTAGTCGAGAGGGATCATTAGATAAAACGTTGCACAGAAAAAAAAAAAAAATGCGTTCCAAGTGCGCAACAGAAATACGTGAGTGGGAAGAAAAGAAGCGTTCTCCATTGTCAGGCGAATGAATGATGAATAGGTTTCAAGATATGTATAAGTTTACAAATATATTATTAGTGGCAGAAATGTCATGATTTTGATGAATTAAAATACTGAATACATTTGGGATATTTTTTTAAGGGAATGGGTACATTTTTTTAAATTTCTGGTATCGTTTCGGATACTTTTTTTTTATTTTTCCCACTGATAACACTGGCCAAACATGCTACTAGCTGGGAAAACTGAGGAATGCAGAGTCAAGATTAGTTTGATGAGAATAAAGTTTAGCTAGAAAACAAACTTTAAAAGGTTAAAAACTGCGAAAGCAGTCTAAAGGAATACTATATATATATATATATATATATATATATATATATATATATATATATATATATATATATATATATATATATGTGTGTGTGTGTGTGTGTGTGTGTGTGTGTGTGTGTGTGTGTGTGCAACAGAAGAATTCCGTGGAAAGTGGAGCCGAATAAGGAATAGGTGGACCACTACTTAAATAAACATTCTTTACTGCGACTAGTTTCAAGGCTGTAACGTACCGCATCATCAGACATCTAAAAATAAATAAATAAATGCAATTGAAAAAAAAACACTCACTAAATCAGAAATAGAGTAAATTAAAACACATCGGCACTAACTACCGAGAATTAAAATTGAACAGTACCGTTTAATCTATAAAAGCAACTATCCAGAGAGGATTAAAAGGCAAATACAAAGATGTTACATAAGATAGACAGGGAATTAAAAAAAAAAAAAAAACAATTCCACTGACCCTTCATTGTTGCAGAATGATGGCTTTTCTCTGATGGTACTACAGTATATGCCGTCTCAATTGCGGTCAGCTCCATATCACTAGACCGACTGCATGCATCATTCATCACACTGATCATATTTAGAATGCTTAATAATTAAGCTCGGAGAAATTTAGTAGAGAAGAACTAGACTTTCGATTGTACTTGCTCTTGCTGCTGCTGGTGGGTCACAAGCATTCAATAAAGGTCAAGTATTTGTTCCTCTCAGCCTTCAAACAACAAAATCTAGACAACGATCACAATCCAAAATTGATTTTAGATGCTTCATGATGAGGTGTGTTACAGTCTCGAAACTAGTCGCAATAGAAAATGTTCATTTATTACTCAAATATTGGTCTACCTGTTATATATATATATATATATATATATATATATATATATATATATATATATATATATATATATATATATATATACATACATATATATATATATATATATATATATATATATATATATATATATATATATATATATATACTCGCTTTTGCTATTATAGGTGTAGTAGTAGCTTTCCGTTCCTCCGCTAAATTTCGGAAGCGATTAGATAAACTGAGTAGCGTTGAACGAGTGCAGTTTTTGGAAGGGTGGAGATGCCAGCTGCCTTCGACACCTAAAAGCTGATTGGGCATTCCTGAGGCTGGTTGTGGGGCCTTCAATCTTGCTGTCAACTCAGAGGTAACACCTGGCACCACCCAGTTCTAGAGGGAAAAGAGTTTTAGAATTATTATATTTATATGGGTATATAACTCTCAGTAGCTATGCAACTAATACCTATTTGCTAGTATCTTGTACACGTGTAAGCTAATTTAGTATCACCAGCATTCGTTCAACACATAATTATTATTAAAGTCTATTATGCGTGTCTTGTACATACAGTATATATTTATGTAGAAGCCTCTGTATCCAGCATTGCTAAATTAGTAACACATAAAAAAGATCACTCATTTCCCTCTACCTTTCAGTACATCTCCAGTGAAATCTCATCAAACTTCACGTCTAATACCTTATTAAAATTTTTTTTTCCTTTTATTGAGATAATTTCCATAGCCTTATGCCTATGAAAAATAGTGCGATCCGTGGCTTGTTATCTACGCGTCACCTACTCCGGGCCACTAGTACTAAGCATGGCGGAAGCTCCTTGGGACGCCGTGTTTAGCACTACCACTTCGGAGATCAAAGTATTATATACACCCATTTCCATATTGTGTGGTCGACAAATTATTATTAACATATTAATAATAACGACATCTTCGTGCGGCCGTCTACCTTACATTTGCCATATGGTGTTTAGTACTATATAGCACCTTGGAGTAGGTGACGTGTAGACAAAGCAGCACCCGATTTGTCTTGTTTCGTTCATTTGACTACGTACAGTCATGTACGTGCATCAGCACCTGGAAACAGCTATGCATGCAATCATGCTGATTTTATTTGTTTGGTTGTCTGATTTGGTACTTCAGAACGTGTAATTGCCGTACCTCAGCTCCAGCCAGTTCTCGTACACATCCTATTTTGAGACCAAATTGAAAATCAGTTCTATAGTGAAATTAATAACGCTAGGGCGTTCTTTCCTCAAAGTCTTCGTTTAAATACAAACTACCTCGAATTCGCTTTTTGATGAGAAGGAAGCGTAAATAAACGAAACCTTTCCTTCTTGTACAAGATGCAAGTACAGAAGTTGGCTTGGAAGTTTCGATCGATGGTTTTTAGTGGGAGTCATCAGACTTATGACTTCTTAGAGGGAGAGGTGAGGAGCCGGCCTGTCGTCAGTTCCATCAGTCGTACATTTATTGGTTCAAAGTTATTAAGTTCGCGTACCGCGTTGCGTTTGTATTAATTAGTTGTTCCCTGTAGTCATTTTATTTAGTGATTTTCGTACGTTTCAAAGAATTCCTTGATTAGAGGCGTTCCTTGGACACAGACGTTTGCTAATTTTAATGGTAAGCATTTTTGGGCTTTTCCTTTCCGTTGATTTGTTATTCTTGTAAACTGACTAGGTTTGTTTTCGGTAGGAAACAGGATAATGCGACTGCAAATGAGATTATATCCACGTCATTTTATTTTATCATCTAGCAATGTATTTAGATACAGGTTATGATCGACTTCATAGTGTGGACTTGACTTAAGTCTAGGATAGCGTTTCTTAAATCAAGGTGCCAATGAATATCCTGGGAGTATATATGAAAGTTTATCTTTTTCTTTTTTATTTGTTGGCGACCGAGAAGGGTCAATATCAAACTGGGGTCAATTAAATAAATTACGGTTATCTGGATGTGACGGGGATAATAGATCGATAGTTGTTGTACCTTCGAGGTTTTCGTTGATGCGATATATATATATATATATATATATATATATATATATATATATATATATATATATATATATATATATATTAAATTCTGGCGTCAAATCGTTGTCGCTGGTTTAGAGAATATGTTGAACAAAATGAATAAAATTTTCTCTACATGTAGGAAACTTCTAACGAGCCACAACTTCCATTTTAGATGTTTTGTGGTTGTGAGCTACATACGGACAGTAGTTTAGGTTGCACGTTCATTTGGCCACTGCCAAAGAAAAATTGATGGCCCAAAAATATTTTCATTGTTTTCAAGTAGAGATCCATATGTAGGAGTTCCAGTGAAACATACGGAACCTGACATACTTACTTTAAGAGGCTCCGATAAATGACCTCTAAAATTTTCATGCCATTGATGAAAGTTTGTGATAGTTAATCTTAAACTTTTGAGTTATTTGGAGATTGTAGTAAATGATGGTGAATAATGTTCCTTGCTGAGAGGCTGAGGTGAATAATTTGTAAAAATTTCCAGCTGATACACAGAAACTAATAAATGATCATAACATTTACATTTGGATGCATATCCTAGAAGCGCACATCAACATTTTCTGACAAGATGCACGATTCATAAGATTTTCCTTGTGTTGCATACTTTGATAATTTAATATTTCCTTGTGATGTACAGATGATATGATACAAGATCCATAACATTTTCAGACATACATGATCCATAAAATGTTCCCAAAGCAGGGGTATTGAATGGCCCCGCCGTCCCGGCGTGATTAGCATGTGATACATGGATGGGTCTGGAAGTCGTCCTTGTGGCACACTCAACCTGTGATGATGCTGCTGCTCCATGGCTCTCCAAGTGAAGTTGTCCTTTTGATTTTGTATATATGCATGTGGTGCATTGTTCTAGAAACTACCCTTGTGTTTTTGTATGCATGTGATACGTGGTTCACAAAATTACCCTTGTATTTTTGTATGCATATGATACATAGTTCTAGAAATTACCCTTGTATTTTTGTATGCACGTGAAACATGGTTCTAGAAATTACCCTTGGATTTTTGTATGCATATGATACATGGTTATAGAAATTACCCCTGTGTTTTTGTATGCATGTGATAGGTGGTTCTCGAAATTACCCTTGTGTTATTGTGTGCATGTGATACGTGGTTCTAGAGATTATCTTTGTGTTTTTGTATGCATGTGATACATGGTTCTCGAAATTACCCCTGTGTTTATTATGTGCATGTGATACATGGGTCTAGAAATTACCCATGTGTTTTTGTATGCATATATGGTTTTCGAAGCTGCCTATTTGTTTATGTATGCATGTGATGCACGGTTCTCGAAGTTGTCCGAGCGTTTTAGTATTAATGACATGCATAAGCCCGAAAAGTTTCATGCATTGAGTAGAAGTTTGATGGTTGGGCCTTGAAATTTTCATTGTGTCGTAGCAAATGTCCGATACATGCTTCTGGGAATCATTGTTCTTGCTTCATATTGAGCATGTGTTGGTCTAGAAGTTGTTCCTGTGACTTCGTTTGCATATAAGCATATGGGTCTCGAAATTTACGACGTATTAACAGATATGACACGCTGGTCTTTAGATATCCTTTGTCGTAGAAGCACGAACTTGTTATATCTTGATTCTTTACATTGTAGAACGGCGCAGGTGTTTAATGATCTAAGGGGTTGTGTATCTTTATGTCCTTTCCTGCTTATCTGATGCAGTGGTATAGCAGTACCAAGGGGTGCTTTCTTGCTTTGTTAGCTTGTATCACAATGCATCCGATTGTGTGGAAGTGTAGCCTACTATACACGCACGGGTCAGATGAGATGATCGAAGGTTAACTGAATGCTCTATCCCATGCATCCTGGGATAGAAAGGAATCGAAATGGCACAGAACTTAGGCCCAACTCACATGGACCACGCCACAAAGTGGCCAGCTCCTGCACACTCAACAATTTGCATGGAAGCTAACGTGAGCAACACACATTGGCCACAGACCGAAAACCAAGGTCTAGAGAATATTGTAGATCTTGCTTCTGTCGCGATGGGTGGCCAGTTCCAAATGCAAGGTCCAAAGAAAGGGACTCAGGGAGGTCTGTCCACGCGCAGGCAAATTGGGGGTGAGCCAGGCTAGGGGGTGGGGGTGGGAGTAATTTGTGGCCCTAAGTACTCCAGTGATTTGGCAGTCGTGTCGCTGCTGAATCACCATCGTGGTTAATGGGGTCGTTTGGTCTAGGTGTAGTTTTAAAACGGGGTGGCGTGGGCGTGGGCGTGGGCGTCGGTCTAAAACAGTTTTTCTTCCTCTGTAGGATTTGTGTAAATGTTTTGTTCAGGTGTGATGTCATTGGTTCTGTGTGGGTTTTCCTGTCGTGGTTGAATTCTTGCTTTCGTGAATTTTGCATAAGATCGTTTTCACATCACTACGACTAGTAATAAAACGATATCCTGGCACAATACTATTTTTCAGACATGAGTACGTGATAACGTGATAGGAAGAACGTTGGATAGAGCTCTTAAGATAGACACTAGGAATTAATATTAAATAAAACTCCTGAGTCAAATACGGTAGACAGTAGGAATTTTTTTTTATTTTATTATAAAAATAACTATCTGCATATACAATATTGTATGTAATCAGGCAATAGTACTAACAACTAATACCAAGTTAATCAGGCCATTTGGTAAATTTTGTGATCATATGTGAACATAAAAGAATCTTAATGACGTTTAAGTACTAAAGTTATGTACAAAATCATCTAAACAAATGCTAACACGAGGTACACAAAAAGTAACAATATATACACAAAAACCTTTCACATCGTAACTGTTGTTATGCTGTTGCCAAAGTCTACAAAAAATAGAACTAGTTCCAATCAAGGATGGAGAAAACATTTCCACCCTCTCAACCATCACATATCTAATTATACTGATACATTTCACAATACAAACCATTCAACATGAGACTTACGTCAACAAATTTTTTTTTTTTTTTTTTTTTTTTTTTTTTTTTTTTACCAAACGTTGCCATTTCAACGTTCTTACCCTAACCAGACCTCTATTCAGTTTCAGTTAATTATGTAGCGTAGTAAAACACCGCAATAAATGTACTGTTACTTACATTAGAAAGTATATGAAATGCATTTTGCTGGATGAAATTACAAAAATTACTCCCATATCTTGTTTTTATTAACCATTTATTATGGTTCCACTTCCCTTTAATACACTGAGTGGTCTCATTCTCATTTGATTTTTTGTATCTAGGCATTCGAACCCCATATATATATATATATATATATATATATATATATATATATATATATATATATATATATATATATATATATATATATATATATATATATATACATATATATATATATATATATATATATATATATATATATATATATATATATATATATATATATATATATATATATATATATATATATTTTTTTACGTTTTTCCGTGGTTTTAGTTTGAAATAGGCTCTGTGAGACAGGTAGCAACAATTTAAAGTAATTTAGCCTTGTGATTCTGACTTCGTGGGTACGGGAAAACGTAAAAAAAGAGGAAAACAAAGGAGAATTTCATATGAGCATAGGGCTCTGGTTACTGAGGGAAATATTACGTAAAACACGTGGGCACATTTAAAGTAGTGTATTTACATAAATGACCTTAGTACGGGAAAGAGGAACTCAAGTAGATTGAATGAAACTGGGGAATTCCAGACACAGTCCGAGAAGCTTCCACGATGGGATCCCTCTGAAATGAGAGATATGCACATTATACGCCAGTAATGAAAATAGACAAAAGAATAATGAATTCGAAGCTGCACTGAGGGTGCCAAAGGAGTAATAAAGAATTAATACTGCCGATGCAAGAGGCGCACGGACATTAGACAAGGGAGATTTCTGGCTTTCTCTTTAAGAAAATATTACGAGACAAAAGCGTGACTGAAATGGGGCTCTTCCAGGGCACTTTACCTTAGCAGATTTTCCGAGGGCGTGTAGAAGGCGGTCCGTGGATGACTTGCGATTTCCGAGGACGAGTTTCTTCCACGTGGTGAGATGCAAGGGCTTCCGTAAAGGGGCAAGGCGATGGGGACTCCTCGAAACTCCAAGCAATGGCGTGTGGGCTCGAGGAATACGGTTGAAGGGCACGAGGAGAAGTATACTTTGGGAAGGGCCACGTGGTTAGGATGCAAGGGCACCGATGGGGCCAGGTGTTGAGGACGTCTTCACAAGTTCACTCCATATCTTCCAGCCCGCGTGTGTGTCGAGACCTCGTGGGCTTTTGCCTTTTATCCCCTCCTATGGGGCAGGGGTGCGCCCAACACAGATGCTTTGACTCATTGCACCTGCTGCCCGCAGGGGAGGTTTTGGCCTGTAGGAGACACACCCAAGCCAGATTACTTTTGCCTCGAAGGAAAGATCTTTATCAAAAATGGGAGCGCCTTTAATCTTTTAACCCTTGTTTTTAAGTCGATAGACAGATGGTCTATCGATCGGCCGGCTGGCAGTAAATGAACAACCAACAACAACAAAGGAGGGGGGGGGAGGTAATTTGCTAGCGAATTCTTGCTAATCATAATACCTCCCCATACAAGATGATGTACATACCTCCTTCGGGTGTGTACATCGATATTCAAGAATGAGCGGCAAATGCTTTACGTTACTCTACATTCTGCCTTGCAATGAACTTTACTCCTAAGGGTTTTATGAAGCTGAGACATTACTTTTAATAACACATTGGGACAATTTTCGTTAACAGAACGCAAAGTGATTTAAACACTTGCAAAAGAATAATTACTTTAGATTTGGTTACCCACTGTAACTTTATAAAGTGACTCGAACAATTGTGAATTAATTAAGATTATAGGACCACGTATATGAGGCTATGGCCAACAAATGAAAAGAAATGGTTATTGTTCAAGAATTAAAATACACGGTTACTTAATTTTAGATAAAATGCATGCGGTTAGTACAATCTGCCTTGAAGAGGCTGTGTAAATGAAAAACAGCGTTTACTTTTGTAAATGACATCCCCTTTTACGCGATACTGTAATGACTATACATATTCGCATTGATAATTTATCTTCGTTTTAACGTACTTTGCTTAGCCGGCCCCACACGGATTTTGACAGCCGTATGCGGGCGAGAGTATTCGCGAGGTTTTAATTCGCTAACCTTAAACTACGCTAATTTTATGCGTCCACTGCCTACTCAATGTTATGACGGGGCGAGCAGACAAAAGATGTGGGGTAGGACAAACAGCAATCTTGGAAGGAATGGAAGGGGGAAAAGGGATAATAATAACAAAAGGAAAATTAGCAAGACATTACGAATGAAAACTTGACCGCATATGAAAGGCGGGACACGTCCCTCAGAGCTTACGAAAGGGGCATTTAAATCACAAGGGCAAGAGTTGATGACTCGCGATTCATTAAAATAAAGACAACTAAATGACTAAAAGAAAGTAAATGATATTGGCAGAAGAGCTAAGGGAAAAAGAGTGAGGGTTTTATTGTGTTAGGCGGGAATTTATCGTCCTTCGCCTATTAATTACGACCCGGGCTATCACTTCAGTCCCAGGGCGAGGAAAGTGCACCCGAAGGGCGCGACTCCTTCAGGAGGGGCTGACACGCACGCCCGGTGCCAAGGTATGGGCGCAAGGGCGTGCCACTTCTCACTCTGTTATTCTTAATGATTTATACATTGTGTGGGGAATGGTATCCCGTATTTAATTGCCTCTTGTGGGGATAATTTAAGGGAAGATTAATAGAAGGTGATAAGAGATAGAAGTTCCTGAGGAACGGAGGAAGATAGAGGAGGGTCTGACGTCCCCTTCTGGATAAGGGGTGCCATGACCTTCGAAAAATGAAATGGCGGTACAGGTGCCATGGGAGCTCTAGAGCTCTTTGTAAATTACCTGGAATGTCCCACGCCCGTGGTAATTTCGCCTCGAGTCTTTCTTAATGGGACAGTCGTCCTCGGCCGGGGAAGCGGAGGGCCCGCGACCGGAGGGCGGCACGGAGTACCACCTGGGCCTGCTGATGCGACAGCTGATGCAGGAGTGTTCCGTGCGGGTTCTACCATGATCCGTCGCGGCTCTTGTAGTTCATCGGCCAAGTGAGATATGGCAGAATCCTGACTTGCAATTGCGTCGGCGACGGACTGGGGCAGAGAGGAGGCGGTCGGGGGTGGCGTGAGCGGCTCGCAGGTATCGATGACCAGCTCAGGCACGGGTTGCGAGGCCGCACCTGCAGGTGAGCTTCCGCGGTGGTCGGGAGGAACCGTCTCTCTGACCGACGCTGGTAGCGGTGCCAGGCCGGGGGAAGAGAGGGGGTCCTGAGTTGGATCCCGTGAATGGAGATCGGCGTAGCGCTCTGGCGTTGGCACTAGGGCAGAGTCAGGCGCTATCAGAGGTTTCTTGGGCTCGTCGGTCAGGACGGACGAAGCTTGGCCCTGCTCGGGGCATGCAAGTGGCACCGGCAGGAATTTGGCATCTCCTGAAGGGAGATTTGATTGGGGCCCTGGCACTGGCACTGAGGCAGGGCCGGGCACTGGAATGGGATCGGGAACCGATCGAGGGGGCCACTGTACATTGTACTCAGGTGGCACTGGTGGGGACTGCACGTCCTTCTGGTACCTAGGGGGCGCCAGTCTTGGCTGAGGGAGAAGCGGGGGAGGATTACTCGCGCCCACGGAATGATTCGGGGAATGTGGACCCCTAGATTGTCATGATTTCGGCAGGGACTGGAAGTCCTGTCCCAGGATGACGTCATAGCCTCCGGGGAGATGGCTTGCTACTGCAAGATTGCACATTTTGGATTGGTGAGGTCGTGAGACTCTCAATTGGACCGTAGGGAGTATCATCTTAAATTGATTTATTCCCTCGATCGTGACGAGTTTTCGTCTATTGACGATAGCTCCGTAGGGAACTCTGTCCCTTCGGATGAGGGAGATTTGTGCGCCCGAGTCCTCGAAAGCAGTGACTCGGCGCGCAGGCTCGCTACCTCGTGGAGGGGCCACGTATACGGGCCCTTCGGCGGGAGGGCCTAATGACTGGGGATCTGTGACGGCCAAGGCGACGGTGGGAGTATTTACTTTATTATTGCGTGGGCATTTTGCCCATGCGGGAGAATGGCCATAGACCTTGCACGCCGTGCAAAAGGTCTGGCTAAAGTCTTTCCGCGCTGCCCCTGTGGAGGGCGCAGGCGAGTTATTTGTCGGTTTTCCGGGAGAGAGAGGAGCCGGTTTCTTGTTCCGGCACTGTTCGAAGGAATGCCCCGTTTTCTTGCAATAATGGCAAGTTAGGGGCTTGCCCGAGTTCCCATTTTTGTTGGAATTTGAACCTCCGAGGAGGGACGGGGGATTTATCTTCCGCCCCATGGATCCTTCTTGAGGGTGGTGAGTTTCCCACATGTCTGCTATTCGGCAACACTCGGTGAGTGTTGGTGGGGCTTTTTCCACTATATGAGTGGCGAGGGCAGGAGGGGCGTAGCGCAGGAAATGCTCGAATTTAAACCGCTCGAGTACCTCGGCGGTGTTAGTGGCTCCTTCGGAATCGAGCCATTTTGTCAACGCCTGCTCCGAATGGTACGCCCAATCGGACCAAGTCTGGCCTGCTTCTCTGGGCTGCTCTCTCCAACGTCTCCTCCACCGCTCGGGGGTAATCTCGTACGCCTTCGTAACTGCTTGGCGTACGGCTTCCCAGTTTCCCCGATCGTCTGCGGGAAGGGCGTGGTAGGCAACGAGGGCCTTTCCGCCCAGGAATTTAGTGAGAACAAGGGAGAGTTCCGCGGGAGGGAGAGATCGCAGCACTCCAGGACTCGTTCGGCCCTTTCAAGCCATACTTCGGGTTCGGACTCGGTCCATTTTGGCATGAACGAGTGAGTTTGGCTGAGGGCACTCATTCCCGCGGCAGGGGGCGGGGGGGTGGCGTGCTGTCGTTCTAGCACCTGGAGCTCATGGGCGCGTTCTCTCTCTCTCTCCTCACGTTCTCTCTCCCTCTCTGCACGTTCTTTATCCTTCTCCTGCTCTTGAGCGGTTCGTTCTCTCTCTCTCTCCTCACGTTCTTTGGCCTCTCGTTGCTCTTGGGCAACTCGTTCTCTCTCTCTCTCTTCACGTTCTCTTGCTCTCTCCGCCTTGGCATCGTCCACTCGCTCTTGAACCCATGCTCTCAGATCTGGCCCCGATAGTCCCCATGTCCTTCCCAGCGGACATGTAGAATTTGAAATCCTCGTTTTGTTGGGCTCTGGTATTAGCCATCTTGAAATAATGGGTATATGATATGTCTGAGAAGACTCAGGTTGTCTGAAAAGACTCAATTGCAGAAATCTGAAACACTCAATTGTTCAGACTGCAGGAGAATGGATCTGTCCGAATAAGACAGTTGATTAGTAAGTCTGAGGAGACTTTTTGTTAAAATTGGATGTGTCTTGGAAAGACCTGGTTGTTCTTGGCGAACGAATTCTAATATGCGTCTCGGAAGACGTAGTTGGATTTTGTCACGCTCGGACTTGGCCGGCTGTAGCGTGAAGTTAAGGAGTTGTTCTAACGAACTAGAATGATCAGTCCCGTAGGGGCTTAGATGTGTGAGAACTACACTGTATAATGTCTCAAAAGGACTTAATTTTGGGTTCCCGCAGGAATGAGAAATTCTCGCCACGTGTGACGTAGAATTTTAGGAGTCTCTGAGGACTGGAATTTGGAGAAATTCTCGCCACGTGCGATGTAGAATTTTAGGAGTCTCTGAGGACTGGAGTTTGGAGGAATTCTCGCCACGTGCGACGTTAGAATTTTAGGAGTCTCTGAGGACTGGAATTTGGAGAAATTCTCGCCACCTGCGACGTAGAATTTTAGGAGTCTCTGAGGACTGGAATTTGGA
>JANJGK010003319.1:0-25000 GCA_039081455.1 Macrobrachium rosenbergii | reverse complement strand
AAGCACATCCCAATCAGTTGTGGTGCATAAAGTGACGAGCGTTAGCGCGGGAATTAGTAATTTTAAAGGGTTAGTTGACGGGAAGCCAACCCAAAATATAGAAACTTTCATTGAGTCAGTGAACAATTATCTGAATTCCAAGAAAATTACGAATGGCACTGAAGCTTTAACAGAGGCTAAATCATTTCTGGATTTAGATAAAGGAGATATTGGGAAACGAGCACGCAGTTTCGGGTTCAGAAGGTGTAAAACTTGGAATGAACTGCAGAAATTTCTACGAGCTACTTATGGCGGAGTTCAACGTGAATGTGCAGTTCAGAATTTGCGAGAGTTTCTCAAAATAAAGAAGGGCAATGATTCACTAGTCACATACAGTGCGAATTTATTTGATGCAGTAGTTGAGTTAAAGAAATCTATAATAGGCTCTCCATGGGTAACTGGAAATAATATCTCCTTAGATAATTTTGAAAGATTGTTACACTTTGCTTGCCTTTTAACGTCGGTCCCAGATGTAATTGTAGATAGTTTTGATAAGAGAATTGATCAGGATACAGACGAATCCTCTTGTTTGCACAGATTAACAAAAATCTATCAAAATGCCCGACACTGGACAGTAGTTTTGTACAGGGAGGTGCAAAGATGTCAGCTGCGGTTTCCAAACCACAGAATAATGATAGTCGCTCGCATTCGGGAAATGATGCAACAGCGAAGACATGTGCACGAGTAGAATCGAAGAAAATTCCAGAGAGATCAGTCACAACGATACGTTGTTTTAATTGTGATAAACTAGGACATAGTAAATCAAATTGCAGAGTGAGATATCAAATCTTCAGATCATGGATGGAGATTTTGCCCAGCCATGAAGAATAGAGATTATTCAGGGAAGTCACGGGGAGGTTTTTCTAGATATGACAGGAGAATTCCACATGATGCAAGTTCTAGATACACAAAGGAACAGCAGAATTTTCACAAGATAAGTTCGAAAACGGACACAGGATAATGACTAATCAGGTCTTAGAGTCAACAGAACCTAGGCCGATTGTACGTGGATTCTCTAATGGCAATGAAATTTTTATTTTCATTGATTCTGGTAGCTCAGTTAACTTAGTAAATGCTGACCTTTTTCACTCGAGGTTTCCAGAGTGCAAATTAGTCCCTTCTAGTGAGACAGTGTGTGATGTACAAGCGAGGAAACTGAATATTTTAGGTTCGTCATTTCTTACGCTTTGTATCAGCGGAAAGACAATAGTAGAATCATTTTTGGTCATAGAAGGATTAGCCTTAGGTGAAATGGTTTTGCTAGGACACCCTTCTTGCATGCGACATAACATCAACATTCTTACGGGAATTCAGGGGATTACAATAGGTGAGTCAGGTTGTTTTGTTCCATATATACACAGGAAAAAAACTTGTGAGAAACCTAAGACACAGTCTGAGACATGTGTAACACATTCATTAGAGAGTGAAGATATTCCGCAAAGATCTTTCAAAGGATTTTCGTTGGAAGATATTGAATTGCAACCGCGAGTTCCTACATTGGTTAAAGTGTCGCTGAAAGAGAAAAAGTTTCCTTCTCAAGTGTGCGTTGTTGAGGGAACCGAGAAATTCAAAGACGTTGTGAGTACGGTGTCAGTGAATGAAGTTTCAGTCGCAGGCGTGACTTCAGTAGAATTAGTTAGCTATCAAGACTCAGTGAAAAAATATCACAAGGGTACTTATGTAATTGATTTTGAAGAGTTTAATGAAGAGCATAAATTACTGAGTTTTTGTGGAGACGGGAACATGTTTCCTAACGAGGAGCAACAGTTCCGAAGTCAGGTTCTGCATGAACATTTGGCTAAAGTTGATTATCCTGAGTATTCAGATAAAGTAGAGAAAGTGTTGAAAGAATATCTAGATATCATTGCTTTGAAGGGAGATAAATTAGGAGTTACAGATGTTTTAGAACATTCAATCCGCCTAGAAAAGGGTACAAATCCCATATATATTCCAGCATATCGAATTCCTTTTAAGATCAGAGAAGAAGTAGAAAAAGAAGTTCAAAGGTGGGAGTCGGAAGGCATTATCAGACCGTCCAATTCTCCGTTTAATTTTCCTTTGCTTGCAGTTCCTAAGAAAGACGGTAGTATCAGAGTTTGTGTAGATTTTCGTAAATTGAATGAAAAAACATGCCCAGATAGATATCCGGTAGCTTGTTTGCCTGATTTGTTTGTTGAGATCGGTGGCAAGAATATATATTCATCTATAGATCTTATGCAAGGGTTTTTACAGGTTCCCCTTTGTGAGAGTAGCCGTAAATATACAGCATTTTCGGTACCAAAGGGACATTACGAGTTTAATAGGATGCCTTTTGGATTACAAGGGTCCCCAATAACATTTACTAGACTGGTTAACACAGTACTTCATGGTTTGTTAGGAAAGTCGGTGTTTGTGTACATGGATGACATTCTCATATGCACAGATACAATTGAAGAACATCTAAAGGTGTTAAAAGAAGTCCTCAAGCGATTACGGTTCGCTGGATTAAAGGTCAAATTGGCCAAATGTGAGTTTCTGAAGAGAAAAATTGTCTATCTAGGACATGTTATCTCTAAAGAAGGAGTTAGAGTGAATGATGAGAAAGTTAAAGCCATTGTGAATTTTCCAGTTCCCAAAACCAGGAAACAGATTCGTTCGTTCCTAGGTATGTCGGGTTTCTTTCGCCGTTTTGTGCGGAATTTTTCTACAATAGCGTCTCCATTGACAGATTTGTTACGAGAAGACGTTAAGTTTGTTTGGGGTGATAGTCAACAATTAGCTTTTGGGAAGCTTAAGAACGCTTTGGTGAACCCACCAGTTTTGAAGTTACCAGATTTTAGTCAACCGTTCACCTTAGTGACTGACGCGAGTCAGGAAGGTATAGGTGCGTGTTTGATGCAGAAATTTGAGGGGAAATTACACCCAATTGCTTTTTATAGCAGAAAGTTCAAAACGCGTGGTAGTAACGAAAGGCGGATGTCAGTTGTGGACAAGGAGGCTTTCGCAGTCGTCTCTAGCCTTGTTCATTTTAAGATGTTGTTGTTGGGAAATAAAGTTGAGATTTTTACAGATCATCAACCGTTGTTAGAGCTTTTTAATAAGCCAAATTTGTCGCCCAAGAGAGCACGTTGGTTCCTAACATTGAGAGATTTTGATGCAAACCTCAAATACATTGAAAGTAAGCATAATGTAGTTGCCGATGCATTGAGCAGATACTTTCCGGTCGAGGATGAGGAAATGCACACCGAATCCTGTGTGGGAGAAGAGAGTAAATATTTGGAGTCTAATGTCTCTGATATTAGTAGTTCTGAGAGATCGCATGTAGAGGACATACACGTTCCTACAGTGCATACTTCGGGGAGAAATAGTGAGTCGGCAGTCTCGGGAGAGATTGTTATTTGTGATAGTGAGAGTAACGCAGTGTGTTATATTACGGGTGAAAATGTCACTTGGGACATAGGCTTGCTCGAACAAAAGCAAGATGAAGATAAATTGTTGTCAGATGCTAAGGCATTTCTTAGGGGAGTTTCACCGAAGAAAGGGTATAAGTTGCCTTTTTCTGGTCTAGAGTTGGAGAATAATTTATTGGTGAGGAAAGTTAAGTATAACTTGCGAAGTACTCGAAGCATGGGTGAGATTACACAAATCATCGTGCCAGAGAGTCTAGTGCCACAAGTTCTAGACATTGTACATTGTAAATTTGGTTCTCCTCATTTAGGTGTGGACAAGACGTATGAAAACGTCAGGTCAAAGTTCTTTTGGAAAAACATGTTTTCCGCAGTAGAAGCCTTTGTGAAGAAGTGCGCTATTTGCAATGCGAATAAGCCAGCGACGACAGTGTCGTGTCGTTTGGGTTCATATCCCGTACCACATAGGCCGTTTCAGAGAGTGCATATGGATATTCTGGGTAACTTCTCAGAGTCCGCTTATGGTTATAGACATTTATTAGTAGTTGTTGATGAGTTGACTCGCTTTGTCGAGATTTTCCCACTGAAATACAAATCAGCTGAGGAAGTTGCTATAGCGTTCTTTAAGGGGATAATTTGTCGATATGGTGTTCCTGAATGTCTGATCACAGACAATGGTAGGAAGTTTATTAATAAGACTTTAGACTGTCTTGCTAATTTGTTGGGAATAAAGAAAGTATCTATAATCCCGTATAGACCTGAAGCGAATGGGTTATGTGAGAGGGCGAATCGGAAAGTAATCGAAGCTTTGCGCATGACGGTGGGTGGTTCCGATACACATTGGGACAGATCGTTGGATGAAGTGCGATATAGTATCAATACTATGATGAATGACACAATTAAGATATCTCCAGCAGAAGCTTTGTATGGGTACAAGTTGAAAGGACCTTTTGATTTGTTACCAGAGCGAGTTCAGGGTGATGTTACGGTCACTTCATTGATAAATACAGCGAGAGAAAGATTTGCACGTATCAGTAAAGAACTTGAACTTAGTTCGCGCGCAATGGTAGAGAAAAGTAACGCGAAATCGAGGGGAGTAGCTTTTTCGATGGGTAATAGAGTGTCTGTTAAAGTGAATGTTCGGAATGATCTGAATTATAAATTAAGTCCGAAGTTCCACGGACCTTTTGAGATTGTAGAGATCAAAAGAGGGAATAGATTTGTAGTTAAAGATGTAAATACTGGAGTGACGAAATTGACCCATATTTCGAAGTTAAAGAAAGTTGGGATGTAATGGAACGTTTGTATATAGTTATGTAGTGGAACATTTGTATATAGTTAGAGGGATAAATGGGTTAGTGTTTGTATATATATGATATTTATTATTTTTTTTTTTGTCTCTGTTCATTTTAGATGCTGAAGCTCTTAGTGATAGTCCTGGTGAGCGTTGTAGTATGGGGGTCACAAGAGGTTCGTTTAGCACCAGGCGTGGTGGTTGAGGAAGATCATCAAGTCTGGTTGGCTTCGGGCCGAGTGACCATAAGTGTGGAATTTGACAATTTAGGTTCAGCCAGGAAGGAATTGAACGATTCCAAGGATAGGTTGCACCAAATGAGAAGGGCGTTAGGCGAAATAGAGAGTAAGAGAACTCTGCCAGTCTCTTTAACGAGATTAATGAAAGAAGTGAGAATAACGCTAGATAGAGTTGATAAAGGGATAGACAAAACGTTGGAGTGGATTCCTGACATTACTCCAGGTAATTCACTCTCTGTAGAGAAAAGCAGACGTAAAAGGGCAGCACCTTTAGTTATAGGCGTGGGAGTGATTGCTGCGATTGGAGCTATGTCAATTGCCAGTTTAGTCAAAGTGGCAGAGGTTGAAAAAGAACTATCAGCTCAGGGGAAACAGTTAAATCATTTGCAAGAAAGTAACGAGAAATTGAGAAATGGGTTTGAAACAGTTAGACAGCCTTTGAACGAGTTGTCAGTTACAGTTGAAGGTTTGAGAGAAGATTTGGATGCGACAATAGCGTTTTTTACGATCCAACATACTCTTCTTAATATTGAGAAAGAAGCTGATTCTGTAAGGATAGAAGTGCAAACCCAAATAAAGGCAATTGTTGCTGCAGCGGATGGTCATGTGCACGGGGATGTGTTACCTTTAGGGTCATTAGAAAATGTTTTAAGGAATTCCGCTTACCTTCGTGGGGCGAAAGTGTTATTTTCGGGAAAAGATTTGTATTTGTATTATAATGTTTTGAGTGTGAGACTGTCTGATCGGGGATTATTAATATACGTTCCTGTCAGTACCATGAAACCTTTCCTTAGCTTTGTTATTAGGCCTTTTCCAAGCGCTTTTGGAGACTCAGTAGTGATATGGGATAGAGTAGAGACCATGTTCATTTTGGGAGATCAGTATCAAGGTTCGGGAGTTGATTATAAGACAAGTTGTACTTTAGTTAGAGAGAAGTATGTGTGTGACAGTAGTATTTTCCAGTTGCGAGTTGTGTCTGTGGGTGGTTGTGAATTATCATTAGTTCATGGACAGACTCCGACAGAATGTGACTTTAGACAGTTCCTGCGAGATTACCACATTGTGTCCACCAGCACCCTTACTGCCGTGTTTTGCAAGGAATGTGCAGTTACAATGATGTGCCAGAGCAACAAGTCGACGTCATTCGTCCTTCGAGGATCCAAACTGTTCGACTCATCCTGCAGAATCCTGTCTACGGACTTTCTCGTACTTAGCCGTGCTGTATTCAACAGTTCCGAGAAGATAATTATGCGTCATACGCATAACGAGCATTTGGTAGTGGCGGGTACCTACAACCAAGGTGCCAATGACGGTTCCACCGTTGGAAGACATCGACGATTCCGTGATGTTCCAGTATCAGGAATATATTATGCCAACAATTTTAATTGTCTTAATGGCTATTTTACTGATAATTCTTGTTGTGGGAGTAGTAAAGCTTATTCGTGTTTGTAAAGTGTTTGTAAGATTACATGTAAAGGCTCTAAGAACACAACCCCAGTGACTTTGGAAGTGCGTCATGAGAGCAGTCCTTAAAGCTGCAGTGCAGTAGACATTGCTAATTGAGCATAGCCCTATCTGTTATGTTTTATACATATGCTTTTGTTTTAGTTTGCCGTTAAGGAGAGCGAGACGCTCTTATGGGGTGGCCGAGCTCTATTTAAAGTACACATATATGCATTTCATAGCTTCAATGCTTTAAGATGTGATGAAAGAATTTTTGGAGCGAGATGGAACTAGGGCGAGAGACTTGATGTAAAATCTTTGTATTCAGCAAATAGTTTGATTCTTCAGCAATGTTGCCGGTCAGGTGATCTTCCAAGCGTTATGTATATTCGTGAGTGCGTGCGTTACTTTGATCTAGATTATGCCAAAATCTGCCCTAAAAGTGAGTTTGATCGTTCATTAACGTGATAGAACTGCAGTTGTCTAGACGTAGCTTTGGAGAGGATCCAGGCTTTGAAAATCGGCAGATAAGGTAGAGTTTCAAATCTCTGTTTTTATGGGAGGAAATTGAACTTGTGATTTTTACCATGATTTTCTAATCATTATGAACTTTTGAACTGGTGTGGGAGATTTAATATGAATATTCATACCTCTTTTATATTATTATTTTGTTATGTTACGTTTGCCATATCTTGGCTATGCATTTTACACTTTCCATTATTGTGTTTTGCATTTCATATATTTTTGGGAGTTTTCTATCATGTTTAATTCTTTCAACAGATGTCTGTGGACAGGTTGGAATAACATGTGGACTTGGGAGTTTGAGAAAAAGGACATGCAAGTCATTTGCAATGTCAATCTCTTTATGTGGTAGACTGTTTTTTTTGACATGACTTTAGTTATTGATTTGGGGAGTATGTGTGATTTTGGATATTTTCAGGCTATTAGCCATAGTGAGACTTCTTTAATCAGAAGTGTTTTGCAGTTTAGAGTTTAGTTATCTGACTCGATAATTCATTTATTATGCATTTTAATCTTTGCTTTGTTTTATTCATTTCTTGTTGGGTTATTTGAATAATAAACCTATTTTTGTAAGAAACGATTGTGTTTCTTTAAAGAGTCCATTTAATTGCTTTGAGAGAATGAGTGAGGTCGGGTGGGTGAGCTTTGGTGAACGATGAGAGAGAGAGTTGATACACGGTGAGAGAGAGAGAGAGAGAGAGAGAGAGAGAGAGAGAGAGAGAGAGAGAGAGAGAGAGAGAGAGAGAGAGAGAGAGAGAGAGAGAGAGAGAGAGAGAAGGGAGAAAAAAATGTGAGTGTTTCCATGGGTGAACCTTTTCACGTCTTTTTCCTGAAGAAAGATCGCTAGGATTACGCTACGTACACTTTCAAAAAAGTGTTGAATCTGTTCCCGTAACATATATATATATGTATTATATATATATATATATATATATATATATATATATATATATATATATATATATATATATATATATATATATATATATAATATATATATATATATATATATATATATATATATATATATATATATATATATATATATATATATATATATATATATATATATATATAAATATAAATATATATATATATATATATTATATATATATATATATATATATATATATATATATATATATATATATACATACATGTATGTACAAGCCCTTCTCGGCCATTGTAAGGATCCCCCTGACTCCTGACGAAGTCACAGGACGCCATGAGAGGACCCGGCAACGGTCAGCTTCTCTCAGACAGAAAAAATCTCCCTCCCCGCAGAAACCCCCCAAAAATCGTTAGGTTACAGCATCACCTTTCCGGGCACCGATTGGCTGATAAGCCTAAGGAGCAGTGCCAGAGCCAATCACGTCCAGGAGAGAAGAAATCGGGGGGGGGGGGTTTGTGAGGTTCTTGAGGGCTGGAGGAAGACGCCCAAAGGGAGGAGACCCCTTGTAAAAGTCAGAGAGGTTTCGTGGAAGTTAGGGGAAAGACCCACGTCCCCTTGCTGCCGGAGTCGGTTTCCCCCTCAGCCTCTCTCTCTCTCTCTCTCTCTCTCTCTCTCTCTCTCTCTCTCTCTCTCTCTCTCTCTCTCTCTCCACTCGCCCTCACTCGAGATTTTAGTTACTTAGATAAGTAGTTGGGCCCTTGTGCAAGTTTTAGATAATAGTACAGATCATTGTTAAATTTACCCCGTGTCTTATTTAAGCATCACCCACACGGCTGCATCCGGACCACTGTAAGTAGACCCCCATGAGAGGTCGGGGTCATGTATATATATTATATATATGTATACATATTACATATATGTATATGTATATATTATAGATATGTATTTATATGTATGTATGTATATACATGTATGTATATATTTATGATATAATATTCATTGTTCGGGAACACGCTAAAAAAGTAAGGTCGACATAAATTATAAACAAATTATTATATTTTAACTTAAAAATGGGTCTGGACACTGAAACGTCGTAATAATTCTGGAACACTCATCTTGTGAACCTCTGAATTATAATATACAATGTACAATATATACTGTATTATAATTATATATATATATATATATATATATATATATATATATATATATATATATATATATATATATATATATATATATGAATGTTTATATTTTCTGGTAGGCTACACATGTAATATTTATTACATATTGTATATGTATTTGTAACAAGCACAAGGCCTTCCCGAAATCTTCACACTTTTTGGATACGCTTGTCACTACAAAGCCTTAGATCCATATGCAAGACTATGAAGTAACGCTGATGTCTTTATCAGGATTCGAATCTACATCCAGTGTCAGAACAGTCACTTTGCCGACTGCTCGTGGTCAAGCCGGCAACGTCACCTCGTTCTGATACTCAGGATGCTGGTTTAAATCCTGCTGCTACAGACATCAGAATCACTTCACTCTATATTCTTGCAACTGGGTCTACGGCTTTGTATTGACATAAGTATCCAAAGTCTGAAGAATTCAGTTAGTTAAGAGGCCACTGGTGTCAATATAATTACATACTTCTCTGATTAAAAGTTAATATATATATATATATATATATATATATATATATATATATATATATATATAATATTATATTATATAATATATATATATATATACATACATACATATATATATTAAATATATATATGTAAAATATACATACATATTCATATTATATTATACTCATACCTTGTTTTAACGGACAGAAAGGGGGAACACCGGTTAGATATTGACGATTGTCCGTAGTTGCCGAAATTGGGTCTGTAGTGGCTAATATCAGCAGGCGCAATGTCAAATTTCGAATGTAATTAATCTAGAAAAAAAATTAGTTTTCGAAAATGTCGGGACAACAGAAACAGGTGTTATGAAAAAAGAAAAGAAAACCTTCGAGGAGTAAGCGATAAAGAGGCTGTACAGTACAGTAGTTTAAAAGATGAAGGGAATGTCACAAACACAGTTATATACACTCTCTAGAAAAATGGTTCGAGAAGCAAAATTCTAACACCCACCACAGATAAGGCCTAGAATGATTTTTTGTTTTGTTTTGTGCACGACACCGATAGCCTTGGGAAAAAAACTGCGTTTGGAGCTGCCGTCTTTCTAGGGGATGGGTACACTATATCTTCACAATGAGTACAAGCGAGAATAAATCCCACTTTCCTCGTCACCTACTGAGCCCTTTTATTTTCATCAAAGCTGGGCAAGATAAAGCCAACACCTTCCCTGTTGCATCACCCTCCAAGGAAAAGCCAACATCGAAATGCAAAATGTGTTCAAAAGTTACTACTGACTGAAGGTGTAGTGAGCACCTTAAAACTCAATTCGAAAATGTATTCTAAATAATCATATATGAGAATTAAAACCTGGAAGAAATGTTCAAGTTACTAGTGAATTTAAAAACAATCGAAATTTCCATACCTTTGGGGCCCTTAGCGATGACACCGTAGATTATAAGGCTATCCAGAATGACCACTTACATAGGGTATAAAAATAACAATTCAAAAGACAATCATTCGAAAGCTTTATTTACTAAACTTATGAATAAAAAAAATGTATCAATGTCGTTCCAGGACCTTGTTCAAAATTTTGAGAATATTAAGCGGTTTTAGACAAGGTAGTGTATTTTGCATAGCAATCCTAGAAAGATTTATGAATTACAAGAAAACGATTGCAAATTTAAAAGGTCTTGGAAACTGGTGAACTGCCATACTAACCTGCAAGGTCAATTTAATACTTAAAACACTTGAAATGTCTTTCTGGATAGCCTAAATATTATACCACATGTGCTATTGGAATATATATAATCAAGAATAAACGGCAATCGCAAGCATAAGTACAGTGTACGGCACAGAAATGTGAATAATGACCTACAGCACTATATATACAGAATGTAAATAAAATCAAGGGCATAAATAATGGCGAAACAGCATATATCACATGCAAGGTATATTTTGCACAAAAAAAAAAAAACAATAAATTTCAATGAAATGGCACATAAGTACTAAACCCACGTGTGTTCGTAAAGCATCACAAGATAAAAATTCGAGTTATACAGTGCATCACCAAGTACAAGCACAATTTTTTCACCAAGAAACACTTGGAAAATACAGTCTCCTTTGGAACTGAGGAATGACCAAAGTCTAATGAATCACACTGAGAATCCCTTAAAAAAGATTAACTAACTTTCCGCGCCAATAACGATTTATAGCAGTTACATGTATCACAACATATTATACCTTAAAATTAAGGAACTATCTGGGCTTAATTCAAATATTACTTAAATAAAGGAGATTATCTGAAATTTGATTAAAATGATAAATGCCTATGAGAAGCTAGCACAACCTTTCTAATTTTAATCTACAAATCAGTACGAAATATGATCGTAATTTATAAACAGTGACTCAGTCTTAATCTTTACATCAGTTACAAAATCTAATCGTGCTCATCTACACAGTGATTAAAAATTCAAATATCGTGACTTTCTTAAAGTTTTTAAGACTCGGGTCTTTTGCATTTAACTTTTAGAAGATTCCAACAGCACTATGGTATAATATCCCTTACCTTTGGAGATACATCTGAAAAAAGAAAAAACCATGAAGTTAAAACTCATAAGTTATAATATGCAGTGCAACATCACCACGGATTTGATTATACACACATTATATATATACACATATATATTATATATATATATATATATATATATATATATATATATATATATATATATATATATATATATATATATGTATAATATATATATATATATATATATACAGTATATACATACATACATACACAAGGAAGTACTTTCATGTTTAATGCATCTCCAAAGGGGCACGTGGTACAAATTAAACTCATAACAACCTCAATATATATATATATATATATATATATATATATATATATATATATATATATATATATAATATAATATAATTAATTATTTCCAACAACAGGAGACAGTTCGAGGACCGTTTTTTATTTTTTGGTTCCAGTAAGCAAGCCCTGTGGTGGCTGGCACAAGCTTTTGCTCTCAGAGCAACCTGTGAAGTCTCCAACCAACCACTAAGATAGTTTCATGTCCTTCATCCTCCCAACAACAGATCCGAAGGGAAAAATCTGTTTATGAGTTTTGTCGAAACCAGTGAAGTAAGATACAGATGGGCACTTAGTAGCAGTACATTTAAATCTGAACCCCTTATGGTTTGCTTGCCAGTATATTCTGGATCATTTTGTCAAATACTGCACTGTCCCTTTCTAAAGGGTTGGGACGTAGTTGTGAGTGGATTTCCTGATTTTCGACGGCTGCTTCATACAACTTTCAATTTACCAGCTTGGAAATCAAATGATTTGCTTGAGCTAGCTGAAGAATAACTATATTAAACATACTTTCACTGCGGCCGCTACTTCGGCGGCAACCAAATTTATAAAATTCTGAGTTAAAGGATATGAGTTTACTAAAAAAAAAAAAAAGAAATATTTTGAGCAAAAAAATTCCGTAAGGAAATTGATAATTCTTTATCTCCTCTATTATGCCATGTCTATAAGGTTTTTTTTTTAAGAATACCTGCCAAGGATGCTATCTACTAGTATTATGTGAGTGAAGTAAGCTGATGCATGACCAACAAACAACAATGAAAAATTTTTCTTTTTACAACACTAAACACATTGGTACCTGCTATAAAGCACTCACTGAAAAGAGTGAGAATTAAGCTGCATTTTTTATGCACTAGTTTTAAGGAATGAGGGAAGTTTAAATGCTAATAGGAAACCTCGTGCATTCTACTTTCATTCCAATCCTCATCCTTCACTCAGTTACATACACATAAAAATTTCATACACATATATGGATGTATTATAATATTCATTTCAATCATTGAAGCTACAAATATACTGGAAAAGCAACAATGAACTTCCACAGTATATATATCACATGCACAGAGTAAAAAAATCCTAAATCCTCAAGCATCTAACGTCATCTACTTCACACTAAGAACGGATTAGTGTCAAATTGATCTATTGTTTGAGATTACTTAACATTTCATCTTTCTTACTGTTCAAGACTAAGAGTGGCTTTGATAAACAGAGGGTCAGACACACCTCTGCCAGACGGCCACATTTAGGGCAGGCTACATTAGTCATCTTTGTCTTCATTCTTACGAGATGAAGTCGATGAGCATGGCCACTGCGGATCCACGTTATGAAAGTTAAACAACAAAACCCTGAATGAGAAAAATGTAGTGTCAGCGGGAATACTGACTGGACAAGCTTTTTCAAAGCAGCATTCTTCGCATCATCATTTCTAATATTAAAATTTGAAAGTGGAAACCATTTAATTAGACCTCTCCCGTTACAAGCAGTTACTGTACCACAACTTTGTACAACTTTGACTGCAAAATGCAATTAACCTACTATTAACCGACCAACACCTTGTTGAAAGACACGTGTTTCGATAAAATTATACACACTGCAAATACCTTGTGTAGAAGCTTCTGAACAGTCGGGTTGACAACAAAGAGGCATTTATACTGTTGGTCATGTGCAACCTTAAAGCAAGAATTTTACGTAACGACATTTAGAGGAGAAAACTTGAAAGTTAACTCATCACCAGCTGTGGTCTTTTCTTATCCGACTCCTTTAATTTCACATAACATTTTGATTAGTTGACTCATTTTTGTTCTTTGCCTCTTACGGCGACGGTTTCGGTGTCAGATCATAATTATGTGTCATAGCAATTATAATAATCAAAATTGCTAAAGTCAGCGTCCTCCCCAAAAAATACCCTATTACTATACTATTATATTCTCTGGTATTTGCAATAGAAACTAAAACCATAACCAGGTTACACTTTAAAACTTAACAAATAAGTGATTCCTGTGCCGAAAATAAATACAATATCTACGTGAATGATGTACACCTCAACCAAATTGACCACCTGCTGAAAAATCTTCAAAGACCTATGGCGTAGTAGTAAGGAAAAGTTGCAAAATTTTCCTGCAGAGAAATAAGGACTGTTTCACTAATATATATATATATATATATATATATATATATATATATATATATATATATATACATACATATACATATACATATATATATATAATATATATATATACATATACATATATATATACATATATATATATATATATATATATATATATATATATATATATATATATATATATATATATATATATATATATATATATATATATATATAATATATATATATATATATAATATATATATATATACATATACATATATATATATACATATACATATATATATATATATATATATATATATATATATATATATATATATATATATATATATATATATATATATATATATATATATATATATATATATATATATATATATATATATATATATATATATATTCTGCTGTTCACCCTCTCTGCATTAGTAAATAAGAATATTATTCTAACAATGACAGAAAGTCATCTCTGTCTATGCTAAGGGCCGCGATGCGGGCAGAGATAGGCTGGGTGTATTTCAAAAAGCAACGTCTTTAGTTAGGATTAGGGGCCTTAACCCAAAGGAAGGGTTCACCAAGTAACCTATAGTAAAGGTGGTCTTAAGTTTCTTTTTCCTCTATTCTATGTATCGGCGATGTTTGTCAAAATTTCAGACTGGCCCGAGGCATAAAGACATATTGATGCAAAAACAACTCAAGTGTTAGACCCAGAACGAGTCAGAGAGAGACTCGATAACGTGTGAGACACACGCATTGTGTGTAGCTAACTTCTTTGTACTTGCCCTCTTACTGTTTCATTGGTATTAGTGAGACGAACGGCCATTTTCAAGACTTCTGATCGTCAGTTGTATGCGCAAACAACCCACATCAACGGTAAGTTTGAGATTTGCCAAATTTTCGTCGACTGCTAGTATCTCTTCTCTGTATTCCAATTTTCCTTGTTTTCACCACTTCACCACCATCTACGATAATATGGTGTAACCAATTTACTTTTATGAAGCCTAGTGTAAGAATAATTAATATTGCTTAGCGACACTCCACTATTCCCGTGCAGTAAGTAAGAATTAGGGAAGGTTAAATAAGTAATTTTCAGCATTCAGGCAGCCTTGTGTCTCGATCCCATTGTCCGGAAGAGAATTAGCCCTCACTAATAAAAATCTGCGTGCTATATCTACCAGCATAGACCTCCGTTGTGTTATATTTTACGTGAAGCAAGGGAAAACTGACTGTGTCCGGTGTGGGAGATAGTTCATGTAATTTCCTCGCTAAGTGCACATTCTTTCTTTGTCGGGACCAATTGGGAAGTAAGGGGGTTTGTTGTAATCCATGTGTTGCAGAGTAACCCTTTATCCCCTGTATTGTGTTTCACCAGCTGGTGACCTTATGTAATTAAGTAATTGTCTGCCCTCGAGGTTAACGGTAACTTTAACTGACAGGTTACATGGGTCATTGGCAACTCGGGGCCTCATAAATTACGTTAATTTTAATTAATAAACTCTTCAGCCAAGCCCCACACGTAACATTGGCGATTTAGCCTAGGATCTAATTAATTTAAGAGAATAGAATCTGGAATGAAAAGTAATTACACATTAATTCCAAAGAAGAAAGTCAGATATTTAATTTCATCCTATTCTTCCTAACAAGGAGACAGTACAAGGCATAATAATATTAATACCAGTTATAATGAAGAAATTAATGTAGGTGGGAAAGTGTACATTGAGAGCAGTTATAATTAACAACTTGCAAAATCTTAAAAAGAAACACTTTTACCGCATTCAGATACCGTGGGTTCTGCATTCCAGCGAAGGTCGTTGGCCAAGTTATCGTGTCATTGTTAACATTTTGCTATTTTCCCCGGCCAAGGATTAATGCATGATACTGATTTTTGAACGAGTTAACTAGTGCATGATAAAGAATGGAGAAGTGTGCCTAACGTGTCTCTCATAAGTAGGGAACAAATTTGCGGAGTTCGTTGAATTTCAAAAGCAGTAACAGCGTTCGCCAATAAGAAGAGGTTCGATTGAGCATGACGGAGTTAATAAGTGTTCAGACAGCGAGAAGCATATCAAAATCCCATGTATTTAATATAGCAACCGAACGGCAACAGTTAATTTCACAACAATTTGCAATTTTAAGTAAAGTAAATTCAGTCCTCTCAGGACGTCACGAATCCATTTCCTTGTTTTGCTAGCGGCCACTCGGCAGCAGATGGCATTAATTCTGTACGAGAAATAAAAAGAGAAAAAGCGTAGCTCACAGTAATTTCGTTTTCCATCTCCTTAACGTAAAATCCTTTGCATTGTGGGTACATGTAGAGTAAATCTGTATTCCTGCAATTGCTTCATACGTTTTGTGGGAGGAATTCGAGTGCTTTGTGTAACTCAATGTAAAAAACACGCCTCGAGAGTCATGTATTCATCCACAGAGCCACTTCCAGCCGCATGTTTGAATTTGCTTTGTGCTAACATAATTCGTCCGACATTTTGGAAGCTCTAGCTAACCGCTCCCCATGTCCGCCAATTTAAAACTTTTGTTGTTATTGTTTGTGTGATTGGCTTGTAGTGCCACAGTCCTTTAGCCTCCGCCTCATTGCCACTTCGGGACTACTTTTGTTGTGCGTAGTAATCCCCTTCGCAAAATCTTAGCCAGATAGACTTCGATAGATAGAGACTAGGATAGGGTTCCATACAATAGATAAAAGCAAGATGTAATGTAGTAGGGAATAATAGGTCTTAGTTAGGACATATACAGTATAACAAGTTCCCATACAAATCCACTGGCGTAAGAAATCATATAAAGAAAAGAACATATAATTTTAATCATAACTCCTCAGAGTAAAAAGCACATCTCGGGCTACTGGGAAAGCTACGATTGCTAACCCAATCCCCTGAGAGAGCCCAAGAAGACTTATCTTCAAATAAGAACCCTGCCAGTGTGCACTTATAAAAATTTTACTTAAATTTTCCCAGGCAGCACAAATTGGCTGGCTGAATATCTCTATCTCTCTCATATATTCAAGTAAGCATTCAACTTAACCTAAACGAGTGTACGTGGCCCTCTTCAAAGAAAAGTTCGGGCTGACACCGGGATAATTAATTTAACTAAACCAAATAACCAGAAGCACCTCTGTCCCACAAATAGATGAGGACAAGTTAAGATTAAATACAGTTAGAAACTGTCGGTCACGAGTGAGGTCTTTTACCCAGACTTAAGCAGAAAGTAGTGTGAGGAACAATCGTTTGCCCATTATTCCCTTGGTGGGTTGTTGCCTCCTTACCTTTTTTGTTTTTCCTTTGTATGAGGAGTTGACGTCTGTCATCAGGCAGGTTTTGGAAAGCAGAACGGCAGGTTCTCGACAATGTTCCATCAAGAACACAGTAGCAGCAGTTTTCTGAGGACCACCTTGTTGTGGATGATAGCAGCAATTGCAGGTTTTTGAGGATCACCTTGTGGGTGATGGCAACAACCACAGTTTCCTGAGGCTCACCTTGTTGTGGGTGATGACAGCGACAGCAGTTTCTCGAGCATCAACTGGTTGGAGGGTGATGGCCACATTGCTGGATTTGAAGCATCACTGGGCTGATGGACTTCAAGTACTCAAGGAGGAGGTCATGACCGGACCATGTTTTTAGTAACTATTACTGCTGGTGGAGCAAAAGGCTCTCGTGGAGTTATGGTATATTGAGTAGGGCACAAGGCTCTCGAGTTATTTTTGTATACGGAGCAAAAGGCTCTCATGTACTGTGTTGAGCATAAGGCTCTTGTTATAGTGCTGAGCAGAAGGCTCTGAGCTGTGGTTGTATATTATTGAGCGAGTGGCTTGTGTAATTGTAGTTAATGAGCAAGTATGGCTCTGAAAGTTTAAGTAATGATTATATTTCATTTTTGTATTTGTGTGGTGCTGCTGCTGGACACGTTTCTATTTTCCAAAACCTTGACTCATTTGTAAATATGTATATTATTGTAAATAAATTAATATTAAGGTCACTTTTTGGTATGGTTCTGCTCCTGCTTCCTTTGTCACCGCTCGTCAGTCATTACAGCCCAATTGTTTGTTTTTATTAAGAACCTGTTGGTCTCGGAGAGGCAAGATCATAAGAGTAGCCTTCCCCCTCTGCAGGAGAAGGGGGTAGTAGCACAGCGGGTACTGGGACCAGACACTCATGAGGGCCTCATAAGCAACCACAATTCAATTTCCCTTCCACAGTGCCACTGATCTGAAGCATTGTCATCAACCAAATAGCTTACATCTCTCTCTCTCTCACCTTCCCTTTCTCTCTCCCTGATTTGTTACACTCTGCTGGGGTAGAGTGCATTTTCCTTATATACAATCTAGTTGGACTCAAGTAAAGGGTTCCTAGGAACGCACTGGCACCATAGTGCCACCAAGCAAACAAACTACAAAACCAAAACCAGACAAAAGGAACACAGAAGAAAAGTCCTTTTGGTACCTAACCTACACCAGTACATAAGGATACTGAGTGCCACTAGTGTGACCTTTACACGGCACACCCAACCACAGTGCCACCTTATTGAGAAGGTGCCACATCACTGAAGGGACACTTCCTTGCTGCCCAAGTACGTCCAGTCAGAGAATTACAAAGCCTTCATGGAGCTGGGGACAGCAGCAGGTTTCACTGGATTGGACCTCACCACGTGGGTCAAGGAGCAGATGGATGACTTGGCCATGCGAGAGAAGGAAGAAGGACTCGAACGGCGGAATTATGAAGCGAAACAGAGGAGGTATGAAGAATGGAGGGCATATGAAGCCGAAAAGAGGCAGCTGGAAGACGAAAGAGAAGAAAGAAGACAGCATGAGTTAGCCTTCAAGGAAAAGGAGCTCGAGTCGGAAAGAGCAAAAAAGGAAAATGCCGAAGCTATGGCTATACAGCAAGCCTCCAGCCCCACACCTGCTGCACCAAATGCTCCAATCTAGAAAATTAATTCCCTCGTCCCCAAGTGGATTGAGGACGAGCCAGAAGCATGGCTGGAGGAAATCGAGGCACTCTTCGATAACTACAGCACCACCAAGACAGAGAGGGCCTTAGTGCTAGCCAAGCACATAGAGGGAAAAGCTAAGGCAGCTCTTTGCTCACTGGAGAAGAGCCAGAGAGGCAACATGGTTGAAGTGTGTAGAGTCATCACAAAGGCCTAAGAAATAACCCCAGAGAAATGGAGACAGTGGTTCCGAGGTCTTGCCAAGGAAGTCGGCTGGTCCTGGACTGAATGGGCCTGTCACAAGACCCAGTCTGGTACCGCTGGTTCGACTCCTTGTCTTCCACAACGTTTGAGGACCTCTTCAATCAGACCATGCTGGAGGACCTGTACCAATGTGTGACTGGGCCCCTTGCTGTATATCTAAATAAGCAGCCCACCACCCTTATGGAAGCCTGCCGCATGGCCGATTCATGGGAAACCTTCAATCAGTCCCACAGCACATCTCAGCGGCGCATCATGCCACCTGGTTACCTCTCAGGCTCAACTCACCCAAAGAATGGACCGCCGAGCAAGCCTATGTGCACCTACTGTAAGAGGGTGGGGCACGCTGAAGCTGAGTGCTGATACAAGCTAGGCACTAACAAGCAGCCTCCTACTACCAGCCAGAACTCCTCTCCCTCTACATCCACACAACCCTCTCCAACAACAGTTACTGCAGGTCACCGAGCCCCTATTAGAGGCCCGTGCAAATCCTGTGTTGCTGCCGGCCACTACAGTGCTGGACATCCGGCCTGTCCAAATCATGTCCCCACCACCAAGTTCGTCAACCTCATTAGCACCTCATTTAACGCCTTCTGTTGGTAATTGTGAAATTACTTTACTTCTAGCGCCATCTGTTGGTAAGACTGTAATTACTTAGTTTCTTTTCAGGTTCTCGTCCTTTGTAAAACTTACATCGGAGTTTTCATGTCTTGAGTTGGTTGAGTTCATTATCCTGTGGTGATAGCTGTACATACAAAAATCTAGAGGTATTGGCTTTTGTAAATAATTGAAAAAGTGGTGAAAATAGACGTGTTAAGTTTTGCTGGTTATTTAACTCCACTGCATGACCATCTATTGTGGAAAATTACATAATGAACGGACTGTGATTCCATCCGAGATTTATGAAAGATCAAGAAAATTATTGGAATTCATAACAGTGGGGGTCTGACCGGGATCTGATTGTGATTTGTGATATTGTGATCTGATTGACTGTGATCATGATAGTGATTGTGAATTCCTTTATGGAGAACAAGAAAGTGTATGTAACAGCCTATACCACCTTGGATAATGAACTCCACCTCTGACATTAAGGTGCAGTAGCTAATAGCACGCCATCTCAAGTAAATACCGATGGTTTGGAGGGAGTGCAGTGCAAGGGTTTCGGTACTTACTCAGCCATTCTTATTTTGCCTCTTGACATTGCCGACTATCGCTCTAGCGATCTCTTCACGTCACCCCAGACCTATTGGATTACTTCAAGAAGCACATTCCCTCATAGGGTACTGATCCCCTCACATACTGCATATTTTCAGGGAGCACATTCCCTCATAGGGTACTGATCCCCTCATATACTGCATATTTTCAGGGAGCACATTCCCTCATAGGGTACTGATCCCCTCATATACTGCATATTTTCAGGGAGCACATTTCCTCATAGGGTACTAATCCCCTCATATACTGCATATTTTCAGGGAGCACATTCCCTCATAGGGTACTGATCCCCTCATATACTGCATATTTTCAGGGAACATTTTTCCCCATAGGGTACATCAATTAATGCCCTCTCATCTTCCGATACGTTGGAATATTGGATAATTTCAGGGAGTATGGGGTACTAATGAATGCCCTCATACTTTTGTGATTTTTTTTTAGGGTACTTAAATATGCCCTTATATACTGTACTATTTCAAGTAGTAAATGAGTGACAGTGAAAATGACAATTGTTTTTATCAATCATGTCGTTTAATGTAGAGAGATTTTTAGGTGACCCTCAGACACCTTTCGTCTTTGCAGAATGCAAAGAAGGCAGACCTACGGAAGATAGCTGAACATGGGGATATTCCTATATCCCCATGTATGGTGAAGGCAGAGTTGTTGGGTAAAATTTTGGATTTCTTGGTGGCCAAATCTTCAATTTCACAAGAAGAAGCTTCTCCCCTACGTCACCTTACCTTAGGAAGAGGCGTGGGTGCAGCTGCTGAGGATCCAGAGCTCTTTAAACTGAAGTTACAGCTGGAATTACAGCGAGAGAAAACTGCTGCCGTAAATGCTAAAGTTGCAAATTTAGCTTTAGTTCAGAAAGCTGAATACGAACAATGGGAAAGGCTACTAGCACTGGAACAACAGGCTGAATACGAACAAAAGGAAAGGCTACTAGCACTGGAACGACAGGCTGAATATGAGCAAAGGGAAAGGCTACTAGCACTGGAACGACAGGCTGAATACGAACAAAAGGAAAGGCTACTAGCACTGGAACGACAGGCTGAATACGAGACTGTGGAGTCTTTTTCCCTCACTAAGGCTCGTAAACTTTATTTCCTATTTTTGATGAAAGAAATCCAGATATTTTTTTCAGTACTTTAGAGGGTACGGCGACAACATTGCAGTGGCCAGAGAATCAATATGTCCTACTCATCAGGAGTGCTTTGAAAGGTAAGGCTGCTCATATAGCTGCTCAGATGCTGGAGGGACGTAGTTACAGTGTACTTAAGGTAGCAGTCCACCATGGGTATACACATAAAAACTTTCAGATACCGAAAATCGAGATATTACTTGTATCTATGCGCAAACATGTCGTACATGCCCTCAAGAAGTTTCAGGCAATAATTCTTATATATAAAGAAGATATATCGGTTTTTAAATGGTGATGTCACCCTAACTGCATCGTCTGCTAATGCAGACGATGTAGGTTCGTCTTGTGCATTGCTTTTGCATAGAGACGCCAATTTTTTCAATTATTTTTTTTATATATTCGTACGTTTGGCAGCAATGTATCATATCTGTAAATCACACAGCAGCTAGAACAATGACTAATCTATCATTTCAGTGCTCCTCATGAAACGGAAGTGTCACGAAGCTTTTGTTTACTCTGTGTGGTTTTGTTTACCCTCTGAGTTGTTTTGTGTTTACCCTCCGAGTTTTCAAATACCGGGTTCTTGACTAACTTTCCACAATGCCCAAACTGAGAAGAAGTACCTTAGCTGCCAGAAGGAAAAATATGACAGTGGCATCTCATTTTAGGTGGGCAAATAAGCATAAAGCAGTCAAGAGTGAGGACAGTCATGAGACGCATGGCGGCGATAGTGAAGTGATGTTGGTGCCGCGTGACCCAAATGTTAGTGATTCGTCATTACCAAATGAACAAGAGCAAATAGGCCAAATGGAAGATATTGTTGAGGAATCTGTCTGTGAGGAAGTTACTGCATCATCATCATCATCATCATCATCATCATCATCATCAGGGCCTACTTTGAATGGTGATTGCCGCCTTCCTCCTCCAGAAATTCGATCTCAGCTGATGTCAATAGACGAGGATGAGGAAAATCAGACAAAGGAATATGATGATATTCATTGCATAAGTAATGAACAGCTAAAAGCATTAGTAAGTGTATTAAAATGTCCAAAGAGAAAATGTAAAAAAAATAGCTTAGAAATAGTCACCAAGAAGGACAGATGGGATACTACCTTTGAAGTTGTGTGTAATTCGTGTAATAGAGTACTAAACCAAGTTCCACCAAAATTATATGGAAAAGGAAAAAAGCATCAACAATACACACACAATAATTTGCGAGAAGTTTTTCTTTCATTGAACAATGGCACTGGTCGTGCAGGGCTAAGAAAAATGGGAGGTTTGATTGGTGGTGATCCACTTAGTGCTGGATCATATAATAGATACAGCAAATATATATTCAAATGCAATAAAAAACATTTCATGAAAATGCAGGCTAAGGCTCATAAGTTTGTATATGATTTTTATGTAAAGAAACTTGGAGCAGTGCCAGACGAAAATAATGTTATAAACATTGATGTGTCTTTTGACGGCACCTGGCTTACTCGTGGGCATAAGTCACATGTGGGGGTTGGTTTTGTTATTGAAGTATTTACAGGTACAGTAATAGATTTTGAAGTGATCAGTAACTATTGTAAAACGTGCTCTGAGAATAAGGAAAAACGTCATGACTGTGGGAAAAATTTTGATGGTAAATCAGGAAGTATGGAAGCAGAGCAAGCAGTGAGAATGTGGTCTCGATCAGAAAATCTTGGTTTCCGGTATGCAAGATTTGTAAGCGACGGAGACTCGAGTGCTTATAAAGCTGTATGTCAACTGAATAATGGAGAAGGCCCATATATCAGTGTTAAAGTAAGCAAACAAGAATGTATAAACCATGCGGAGAAGAGGATGGGTTATCGCTTGATGAAGCTAAAGAAAGAGTTGAGTGAGATAACGATGACTAAAACTGGAAAGCTCAGGAAAATGAGCTTGCTTTCTGGAAGAAATCTCCTAACACAAAAGCTCATTGAATACATTCAAGGATGTTATGGAAGGGCCCTGAGAAGTCATACTAATACAAGTGTAGATATCATGAGGAGGGCAGTTTGGGCAACATATTTCCATATGATATCATCTGACAAAGACCCAGGTGGTCATAAAATGTGTCCGAAAGGCACCGAGTCATGGTGTTTTTACAACAGGGCACAGGCTTTAGGTGAAGAACCACCTTCTCATGACACTAGAAAAAACACCCTGAGAAATATACCTAAAGAACTGATTGGCCACATACGTCAGGTATTCAGAGACATGAGTGATCCAGAACTTCTAAAGAGATGCCTACCTGGATGGACACAAAATCCAAATGAGTCCATTCACAGCAGACTGTGGATGAAATGTCCTAAGGTAAAGTTTTTTGGCCTGAAAAGAGTCATATTTGCAGCCGAAGTGACTACACTAGAACATAATTTTGGTTATGAGAGAAGTAATCTTCTAACCTCTTTGTTTGGCACAAGCAATGAAATTAGGAGATCACTAAAAAGTCTGGATAACGAAAGAATCAGGAAACGAAAACCGAAGAATAAGAGACAGAAGAAAAAAGAAGAAAAAAGTGAAGATTATGAGGGAGGAGCTTTTTAGAATCCGCAAAAGTTAAACCAGGCGACAAGGAAGGAGGTGGTACCTCCTGACACCCTCACCTTGAGTGATTAATACCCCTAATTAGGGCGGGGGACTTGGGGCCATGCTTGCGGTAATGAGCAGAAATTGTATCGGGTAAGAAAGGTAGTTGTTCTTCAAGTAATTTAGAGTAGTTCCAAATAAGTATCAATAGCGACAACTGCTAATGAAAGCAATAATGTTTTGTTTTCCTTCATAATCTCACTTCAAACTTTGGGCATCGATATCTCAAAACTATACTTATTGACATTCAAAGCTATTTTTCTCCGCTATTTATCAACCGATTTCAAATCCAAATACATCGTTATAAAGAGGAATAAATTTACAATATTTCGTATGGAGGAGTTTTTTCTAAAGTTTATTTTCAATTTTTTATATTTTTTCAAACTTTAAAAAATGTATATTTATATATATATTTATAAAAAAAAAAATATTGAAAACATGGAAAAATCCTTCATAGATTTTGTTTATATTGTAATAAACAAGATTCATGGAAATTTGTTATTAATTCTATTCAGTACTTTTTGAGAAAAATAGAATTTAATTTTTTTTTCTGATATATAGTTTTTATTCATAAAAAAAAAAATAACAGTCCGAATTCAATGAAACTCGCACAGATTTATCTTTGTACAAGTAGGTATAACATATAAAAAAACTACATTGATCCAGTGATAAATAACGGTTTTGGGTTAGATGGAGAACCTGCGTCCTTAAGGGGGGGGGGGAATGTTGGTCATTGTCTCGGGTGCATCTGTTTTTTTCTCTCTCCCTCTCTTTGTGGACTGATATGAAAATATCCTTACGATGGTGTAGTAAGGAAAGGAATTAGATATCAGTAACCAGGACTAGAAAACTCGGAAGCCCTGTTAATCAAGTAGAGAAGTCGC
>JANJGK010003318.1:85000-91394 GCA_039081455.1 Macrobrachium rosenbergii | reverse complement strand
CCTACGTATTACATCCCGGCTTTCAAAAAGCAAGTGGGGAGAGAGGGAAATATCAATTTCAATTTCATCACTTTTAGAGGAATAATAAGCACATTTATGCCAATGCAAAACTCACCAGGAATGGTACTGATCACACAAGCATGGAAATAAGTTCAAACTGAGGACGCATCTAATCTATAATATTTAAAAGTACAATAAACGCCAGCTTTTATAAATCTCCTCTTCCGTTTCTTGAAAGGCGCATAGAAAGATGTAGATACAATGAAAGGAAGGGAGAGGTACCAGAGCCCTTCAGGTAGCAATATATTTATGCAATTAGTGATAAGAGAACGCCATCTATGAGGAGAAAAGTGCAAGCAGTAGGCGAAAGAGGGAAGAGAAAACCAGTAAAATATGATGAAAAAAAATAAGAATGATGCAGAAAATAAAAAAAAAATACAGAATTAGAACTAAAAAAGAAGAATAAAATCACCTGTCAGTAAAAAGAAACTGTAAATTCAGCCGTAAAAGTTTTCATGTTGCTATTGTAAAAAAAAAGGCACTAGGTTTTTTACTCATTCATTTTGTTGATGAGCTGTATCAGCCACCATTATCACACTTTATTTTCTTTTCTCATTAGCTTAAATTTTATTGCTGACATTAGTGCTGTTTTCTTCTTTGTTAAGTAGCACAAATGATTTCATTATCATGGTTTACTTTATAAAATGATAGTAGAATGCATTATCCCTTGGAAGACACAAGAATCAGAAATGAAAGTGAAAATCTCGTGTTACGATTTTCTTTTTCTTTGTCAGCTTGAAATTCTGGCTTGGAACTCACTTGAGTGGCAAAGGGGAGTTCTCCCCAAGTGACAATAAAACATGGCTGGATCCAGCCGAAGTTTTAGTAGAAATGGGATGAAATTTTGTTCGCTGGACTCATTTCCCATTCCACTCAAGTCTCTGGTTTTGATGACGACTCCGTATCGTCTGTCTTGAATTTCTAAATCATTTCTGCTATTCCACTGAATAACTTTGGGATTTTTCTCTCTTTTGACATTTCGTGATTTTAGAGGATTAACCGAAGGCCTGCAAAACAAAGATATTGAGGATGGCCCGTCTCAATAGAAGATTATCAAGATGAAGCCTTTTACGATGACAGTTATTTTCATTATTTTGGTGTTCATGCCAAATCGATAGCCTTCTTATTCTATTAAGTCTTTCTGGTCCTCTAATTAACAAACCGTCCCCATGTTTCCTTTAGAGGATGAAAGGCTTACTCGATATAGACGATACCAAGTATTATGTGTCTTTTGTCCAATGGCAGCATCCGTATATTTCATTGCGCTTCCATCCTTCATTCACCACAGCATATTTTCAAGGCAGTATCTCATCTCTTGTAGTCGTTATGTTCCCTTGATAGTTAAGGGAGAAAACACCAAATATGAATGCGTGTCGAGGACCTCTCTTTATAGAGAGACTGCGGATATCTCTATTAGTATGCATAGCAGAGAGACGATTTCAGTGCCTCTTATGTCTTGCAGAGAACTTTCAGCTCAGCGGGGACAGCAGCAATCTCTCTTATTCTTCATATTTTCCGGTGTAATTATTCGTATAGATCAAGTTTTTTTCTTCATAGAGTGATAGTTATCAGATTGAAATATATGATACCTATCTCATTGTTTTTTTAATACTTTGTGTGACTTTACAAATTTTTCTTTTGATATTTTGGAGCATAGAGTGATGAGTGACAAATTCATGAAAAAAGTCTTTTTCATGTATTATTACTTAGCTGGCTAGACAGCAATTTGCATGTTCTACGATACTGTAACAAAATATGCATGCAGTCAACTGCGGACTTGTTCATTTTGTGTTGATAGCTGTTATTTAAATTTCAGTACAATCAGAACCTTTGGAATACTGTTGTACTTATTTTAGTTTTCTGTAAAATTATTGTGCTGGCTTTGTCTGTCCGTACGCACTTTTCCTGTCCGTACTTTTTCTGTCAGCATGTTTTCTGTCCGACCTCATATCTTAAAACTACTGAGGCTAGAGGGCTGCAAATTAGTATGTTGATCATCCACCCTCCAATCAAACATACCAAATTGCAAACCTCTAGCTTCAGTAGTTTTATGTTATTTAAGGTTAAAGTTAGACATTACTCGTGCGCCTGGCAAACGACATAGGACAGGCCACCACCGGACCGTGGTTAAAGTTTCATGAGCCGCGGCTCATACAGAGTTATACCGAGACCACCGAAAGATAGATCTGTCTTCGGTGGCCTTGATTATACGGTGTACAGAAAACTCGATCGCGCCGAAGAAACTTTCGGTGCATTTTTACTTGTTACTTATTAGTTTGAGATTTGAACTGCATGCTGAAATATGTTACAGTAGTCTATGAAATAGCTGGTGTGATTTATGGGGAAATTAGAGGAACTTTAAGGTTTTTATGATTAATGTGAAGCTAATGTAATGCATAGATCGGAGTATGGGGGGATCAGTATAAAGTTAGTTACAGAGAGGAACATAGTAATCTTCATTTATATATATATGTATATATATATATATATATATATATATATATATATATATATATATATATATATATATGTATATATATATATATATATATATATATATATATATATATATATATATATATATATATATATATATATGTACACAGTATACAGTATATTAACTTCTATTATTCTTAATAGCCTATTGGTTAAAATCGACTGTCTATTGTTTTTTCTAAGCAGAAGTCCCAAGTTTGAATTCTGGCCAAGGTAGAAGCACTTAGCATTTATAATTCCTATGGATCTAATTCATTTGCAAAGTATAGTGAATTCTCTATGAAACGATATTTGTGATATTTGTGGCTTAATACCTGTTATATAAAAGTCACAAATGTACAAATGGCAAAAAATTCACACACACACAGATATATATATACGAGTATATATATATATATATATATATATATATATATATATATATATATATATATATATATATATATATATATATATATATACAAATATACACACAGATATATATGCATGTATGTATAAATAAGTAAATAAATTTTTATATATATATATATATATATATATATATATATATATATATATATATATATATATATATATATGTATATATATATATATATATATATATATATATATATATATATATATATAGAGAGAGAGAGAGAGAGAGAGAGAGAGAGAGAGAGAGAGAGAGAGAGAGAGAGAGAGAGAGAGAAATCGTATTTAACTGGAAACCATCTTGAAAACCTGTATTGATAACTATGCATAAAAAATTACCCAAAACGGGCTGAGAATAATCAAGCAAATGAATCCGATAACATAATGTTAATGTTTTCGTTTAAATCACATTTATCGACTTACATTTGAATAGTATCATAGTACGACGTTATGTCATTCCTCAGTACATTTCGTATTGCAGCATATATTAGTTTGTTTAACACTGAAATCTGCTAGAGCGTGAAGAAGGCAAACAAGCAGTTGATAATAATGCCCACCATAACAAAGCTCAAAATATAAACACGAAGCATCTTACATATGCAGTATTCCTCCTCTACATATTTCCTCCGTTTTCCCTCCGCCCATAAACACGTACACATGCTGCATTACTTGCGTCTCTCGACCTCTCTCGTGGGATGATATCTTCTTACGAACTAAGTGAGAACCATGATTTAGAACGTGATGAGATTTGCAATTAGAGGCGAAGAGGGATTATGCGTCTCGGTTCTTACCCAGAATTTTTTTCGGAAGAGACAAACGAAGAAAATGGATGGCATTAAGGATAAGGAGAAATAAATCCAAGGAAGTAAGAATAAATGGTGGCATTAACGTGCAGAACAAGAAATCGTAATTGAATTTTTCCACAGATGATGGATATATTCGATAAAGAGGAGAACTATCAAAAAGGGTTTCATTTCTAACATATCTGAGATATCCTCGTAGGGGGGCATTGCTGTAAATTCACCCCACGCGGTGCGCTGTAGGTATTACTGAAAGGTGTTTACAGTGTCTCTTTGGCCTTCAAATACATCCAATTACTAACCTTTTACTTTACCTTCGTTCTGCTCCCTTTCTTCAGTCTAGCTTTCCAAATCTGTAACTATTACTTCTTGGTGCAATTTTAAGGTTATTTCCCAGTTCCATCTTCATAACCTTGTTCTTCATCTCCTTTATTTTCTGGATCTCTTTTATCTAGCTGTCCAACCACTCCAACTTTCTGTTCTCGGTCTTAAGCGATGAATGGCCGAAAGTGCCCCAGTGCTTGGCTTGACAGCCTAAATTTCATAAAACCAAATATCTGAGACGTATGTTTGGCAATGTCACAAAGAACTAAGCTAAACAATATTTTAAAGTTGCTGATAGGAATAATTGAATATGATTATTTGTTTACCAAAATATTATCCTTTAACAGGTGGTGTTATTTTCCAGGCAACTTCTAGCTAAAACTGGCTGATCAAAGTGAGGTCATTAAAATTTACAAACCAATTTGTTAAATTGTTTTAATTCTATTACTGTTATCCCACTGATTTTCAATGGGTCGTTTTGTACCATTATAATTTATCAATAAAGAGATGGAACTGCAGTGGAAACGAAAAAAATTTTTTCCCGTATGTGTTGATAATAATTACACTGATTGAATTCATAATATTTTGTAACTCTCTTTGTATTGTAGCCCAACTCACGTTCATTTCCTCCGTTATTAGGTAATAATGTGAAAAAATGCCGTCAAACATAATTTCGGTGAAATAAACATTAGCCATTTCCAATTATGGATGTCATCTTACTGAATATGAGGCAGATTATATAATTTCTAAATGTATACTCTACAGGAGATGCATCCAAATATATCAGTACAGATATATGAATGCAACACATACATGTATGTAAATACATACTGGTCTTGGAAGGCTATGCGAAATAAGAATGAATTACTTGAGAATAAACTATGGGATTTAATGAAAGGTAAGAATAAGGGACATAAAAATTATTATTAAAAAGAGCAATAAAGGAAAATGTGTTAAACAGAGAAAGAGAACCTGCTATTTAAATGTATGGCTAAAACAATTTGCATGAAGTGTAGACAGAAGGAAAGAGGAAAGGAGGTATGGATAAAATTGAAATTTAAACGATCATGAAGTAAATAGTTTCTTTTAGAAAGATTAGGACTGACACAAGTGATTACATTAAAGAAAAGAACGATGCTGATTGCTATAAGGAATTCAAGAACCCGTTAATGGTGGATATGTTAGCGAATTTCATTTGTAAAGAGCCACATGATTCTTCCAGTGTATGATGGAAATGACCAAAAGAAAATTCATGGAAAGCTAAAATGTAAGAGAGGAGTGACAAAGACTAATCTGGCATAAATGGCTTTTGACAGCAACGACAGTACGCTTATCTGGAAAACGTTATCATTATAGTTAATGAATATCAGAACAATATCAGATCAGGAACTAGAATAATTAAAGTGTCGTTTTCATTGTTAGATGGAGCTAACTTGTGTAAACCAAACTTGATCTACCACCCTCCATAATTTGAGACTGTAATTTGGAAATATAGAGTAAAATATATTTCCCGTAATATCTAGAGAAGATGAAGAAAAATAAAGAAGGAAAAATAAGAAAAAGTGACGAAAGCATATGATAGATTCACAGTAGTAACCCTGATGGTTTTCAGAAAGAATGAAAAGGAATGTGGTAATTTTGATAAATATGGGAAATACTGATCTCGGAATGTTTTACGAGATGACTTTGAACTAAAGTTCAATTTGCATCCATAATGTCGAAGCCTAATCTATTAATACTAGCTGTAACGTAACGAATACGCTCTTCCATCAAACAAAAATGTTATCTACGCATTTTAATTGTTTTGAAAAAATGAATAACAATTACGAAAGAAAAATTAGTTGGAAAATGATGTAAGGGAATTTGTGGAGAATATTTTTGTATATCTGTGTAAGCCCAGAAAATGGTTGTCAGTGAAATTAAGAGGTTTAATAACATATAACAACATACAATTCTAATATGCTTTTCTAAAAAAAAATTGGGAATAAGTTTTGAATTACGTTTTGATCACGGGGTGTCTACGAAACACGAAGAAAAGAGGTTGTATAAATAGACAAGTTAGCTTCCCAGGACATTCGAAATACTTCAGATATCACCCCTATCAATTAACACTAATATGTGGCTGAAAAATGGTTTTAACGAGCAAGAACTTTGGTATATTACAAGCTTTTTTTAGTATCTAGCTCTGTTCAAAAGTATGAGCTTTTATTCATAAATTTACTTACGAGGTTCGAATCAACAATTGATGGAAGAGAGAGAGAGAGAGAGAGAGAGAGAGAGAGAGAGAGAGAGAGAGAGAG
>JANJGK010003318.1:77500-80000 GCA_039081455.1 Macrobrachium rosenbergii | reverse complement strand
AAATATAGGATGAAGTTTCTTCGGCGCAATCGAGTTTTCTGTACAACGTATAATCAAGGCCACCGAAAATAGATCTATCTTTCGGTGGTCTCGGTATAATGCTGTATGAGCCACGGCCCATGAAACTCTCAGCCGGCAGTGGTGGTCTGTCCTATATCGTTGCCAGAAGCACGATTATGGCTAACTTTAACCTTAAGTAAAATAAAAACTACTGAGGCTAGAGGTCTGCAATTTTGTATGTTTGATGATTGGAGGGTGGATGATCAACATAGCAATTTGCAGCCCTCTAGCCTCAGTAGTTTTTAAGATCTGAGGGCAGACAGAAAAAGTGCGGACAGAAAAAAGTGCGGACTGATAGACAAAGCCGGTACAATAGTTTTCTTTTACAGAAAACTAACTAGTACTTCCACTTTAATACCCACATATCCTTGAAGGTAACAGCTTTATCTATACCCATTCACTAAGATGTCACGATTTTCTTCAAGAGCAATTCACAGCAGCATTAAGTTATCTATCCTTCGAAAATATTTTATCAGATTTTTCCACACTGGTCCTCCAGCACAAAAATATTTATGTGCCCTGTCTTCAGATGTTGTAGAGTTGGCAGGATTTAAGTCTCAGAACTTTACTGCCCCTTATGTTACGATAGCTTATTTTGAAATAAACGTTAGTTGGGAAGCTTAGAAAAATGTGACCGCTTCTCCATTACTCTTTTATGTTCAGATTTCATCCTTAATATTATCAATATTAAACAAGTGAAAATGCGCCATTCTGTACAGCGTATAATCAAGGCCACCGAAAATAGATCTATGTTTCGGTGGTCCGGTATAATGTTGTATGAGCCTCGACCCATGAAGCTTTAACTACGGCACGGTGGTGGCCAGTCCTGTATCGATGCCAGAAGCACGATTATGGCTAACTTTAACCTTAAATAAAAAATAAAAACTACTGAGGCTAGAGGGCTGCAATTTGGTGTGTTTGATGATTGGATGGTGGATGATCAACATACCAATTTGCAGCCCTCTACCTCAGTAGTGCTTAAGATCTGAGGGCGGACAGGAAAAGTGCGGACGGACAAACAAAGCCGGCAGAATAGTTTTCTTTAACAGAAAACTAAAAATATTGATTTTTGCCATTCCTCTTTTAAGTATTATTTGTTGCTCCCTCTTTACGCCTCCAATCTTTTTTTATGTCAGATAGGCAAAGACGAATGACCTATGAATAGATTACCTACGCCTATTTTTGAAAGTTAAAAATCTATATGAAGGACAAACTGAGAAAATTTCAACACGCTGTTGGTATGTGACGGACTGGTAAACCTATCACAATTGTCAACTTTGGGAATATTCCAGCTCAAGCTCCTTTGGTTTCCACAGAATTTGCATCTGATCGTCTCTTGCCTTCTTGCTGATTGTATTTGTTGCTTCGGTTTCCCAAAGCCATTATACAAGAAACCATTGTTTCCCTATGATAACTACAAGGGCCACTGGTGCAAGAGTAACCCGAAAAACGTTGTGAAGTTTTCCAATTCCAGGCAATTGGAAACCTACAGAGGTAGGATAAGGGTAGAAGAAAGATAAAAAAAATATATTGGCAACGAGAGCACTTGAAAAGTTGTGTGGAGAGTTTTGGATGATGCAGCGCAAGGGACAAGAATCGTAATGGCTTACGATTCCATAATGGAATTGGAAACAGTATCAAAGTTACTCATACAATAACAGAGCCACTGAAGTAAGTCACTATCTCGATGTTCTTCCAAACTAATGAAAAGCAAATAGTATTCTCTACCGACGCCCCCAAGCTGTTAACATCGCCTGATCCTGATGTCATCCAACCATTGTCATCTCTGATGAGAATGTGAATAGCATATATAGCATAACATCATAATAGTTATACAATTACCGTCCCCATTATGCGAAATTACCATATCACACTCGTCATCTTTGTGGCGGACTGCAGGAACAACGAGAACAGAGAGCAGTTGCATACAAACACATAGCTAAGTTAATTTTCAAATTGTGGAACTGTAAATTATTCATTGCCTCTTCGTCTTTTTTCTTTTATTATCTTTAAACCAAAATAAATTTATCTGCAATTTACTCATTTCAGAGTTTATAAAAATAGGAGCAAATGCACCTAATATGAATATCCTTATGATAAATAGAATAGAAGGCAGTGCAAGATTTCATCCAATGCGAGACCTAAATTTTGTGCGTGGAGTTGATGGATCACAGAACCGAATAACAAAGTAGAATTTGGGTATCTCGTACTAATACGATATTAATTGTTGTGGGCGGAATATAGTGATACAGTATAGTGATACAGTCACTGTTAAACGTTTCCTCACTTCACTCCAAGAAAGTCTTCCTTCTTGACGTTGTTCAGGAAATGCCATTGCTTTTCGTAGAGATCCGTTACATGGGAATAATAGAACATAATGTTATGAGATGTTTAGTGCACTTATTATTACTATAGTAGCTGGTTATTTTGTATTTAAATC
>JANJGK010003318.1:67500-72500 GCA_039081455.1 Macrobrachium rosenbergii | reverse complement strand
GAAGGGGAGGGAAGAGACAAAGGGAGGTAGAAAGAGAGAAAGTGAGAGGGAATGAAACAGGGTGACTGTAGATTCATCTTGTCATGTGAATTTATTAATTTCCTGAAAGCTACTTTTTTATTATTTTCTTTTCGTTTTTCATCTACTTTCCATCTCCTTACATATTCTTTTTTTTTTTTTTTTTTTACTTTTATAGCTTAATTGCTCCTCCCCCCCCTCTCTCTCTCTCTCTCTCTCTCTCTCTCTCTCTCTCTCTCTCTGTTTACCTCTCCTGCTTCTCTTTTCATCTGACTCTCTCTCTCTTTTCTTATTCCCTCTTCCCTTTGCATCTCTCTCTCTCTCTCTCTCTCTCTCTCTCTCTCTCTGTGTTTACCTCTTCTGCTTCCCTTTTCATTTGACTCTCTCTCTTTTCTTATTTCATCTTCCCTTTGCATCTCTCTCTCTCTCTCTCTCTCTCTCTCTCTCTCTCTCTCTCTCTCCACCACCTTATATTGCGAATAGAATGCCCGTATTCTAATAGGGAAACTTTTTAAAAGACATGTTAATCACCCCCTTCGCATCGCGAATCTCTGGGGACTTTCTCCAGCATTTCCATTGCATGTTTGCAGCTGCAATGATCTGTTCACTCCGGAAGTAAAATGTGCACCGTATAGTGGAAGGCCATTCCTTACATTCTAAGAAGTATGTTTACAGACCTCCTGTCTCCAGATGGGCCAAACGGGCTATTGGAATGTATCCTCATTTTTTAGTTTTCTGTAAAAGAAAACTATTGTGCCGGCTTTGTCTGTTCGTCCACGCTTTTCCTGTCCTCACTTTTTCTGTCCGCCCTCAGATCTTAAAAACTACTGAGGCTAGAAGGCTACAAATGCTATGTTGATCATCCACTCTCCAGTCATCAGACATACCAAACTGCAGACGTCTAGCCTCATTAGTTTTTATTTTATTTAAGTTAAACTTAGCCATAATCGTGCTTCTGGCAACTATATAGAACAGGCCACCACCGGGCCGTGGTTAAAGTTTCCTAGTCCACGGACCATACAGCATTATACCGAGACCACCGAAAGACAGCTCTATTTTCGGTGGCCTTGATTATACGCTGTACAGAAAACTCGACTGCGCCAAAGAGACTTCGGCGCAAATTTTACTTGTTGAAGACAATTTCACTAAAATCGTGATCTTTGTTTATTTCACATTCTACTTATTTCATCTATATGTTGTGCATTACTAGAGAATGCAAAAATCTTTTTGTTTATTACTTAATATAATTCTTACGTTTGTTGTTTTTCATATTTATAGACAATTCAGTGGTGAAGTTGCTCTACTGGAGTTACGAACAGAACGTATAATCTGCTATTATTTAAAATACATTTCTTATGCATATGATTTATTGCATTGCTGTTAAAAAAAACCATGTTCGTTTCACGACAAGAGTAAACCGATTATTATTATTCTAATTATTATTGTTTAAAGTATTCAATACGGTGAAGATTCATACTTTTATACTGTCTAAATGTTATGAATGACTGCGTTTGATGTATTCACTATTCCTGCCTTACTAGGCCACTTATTGCTTCTGTCCTTATCACGTGACCTCAAAAGCCCTTCTTTGGCTGAGTCGGTTGAGCTTCGGACTGTCATTCGATGGGCCGGAGTTCAATTCCCGCGGCCAGCTGATGAAGAATTAGAGGAATTTATTTCTGGTGATAGAAATTAATTTCTCGCTATACTGTGGTTCGGATTCCACAATAAGCTGTAGGTCCCGTTGCTAGGTAATCAGTTGGTTCTTAGCCACGTAAAATAAGTCTAATCCTTCGGGCCAGCCCTAGGAGAGCTGTTAATCAGCTCAGTGGTCTGGTAAAACTAAGGTATACTTACTTACGTGACCTCAAACGAGCGACCTTAGTCAACTGTTCAAGGTCACAGGCCTCTTTTTATGGCAATATATAATTTCAGACGCTTAGTGTTTTCCTCTATAGTTTATTGGTAAGTTGTTCTGAAAATGTACAAACTATAATAATTCAAATGTACAAACTATAACTTACCACGAAGTAAGTACTGGCTAATAGGGTTGGTAACGTGTTGGCCCCGTATTCTCGGGACCAGCGTTCGCTCCACGTCAAGGAGCGGATAGTGAGACTGGATGGTTGCTGCCATGAGTGACGACATGGTGGGGGGTTGAGGTTACCCGGCTGAAGTCCGCCCGAGAGGCACAGCCTGTGGGAGGACTAGAACCAACAACTTTAACATTAAATTTAACTGATAAATGTTAATATTTTCATTTTCCCCCTTCGCTAAATAACTAGAAGTACGGTTGGTGAAAATGGCAGCGTACAAACTTTTGGTGTAGCCTTCAACTGGTCACAAACTATCGTTCTTCTAGTTATTATTATTATTATTATTATTATTATTATTATTATTATTATTATTATTATTATTATTATTATTATTATTATTTTATATACTTCCCCACACACACGCATATGTATGTATATACATATATAAAGTACCTAGGTTTCAACTCCTTATATGACCTTTGTGCCCAGATTACTAATGCCTTGGACTCTCACTCGAAAGACCGGGGTTTGGTCCCGTTTTGAGTCAGAAATTTATTTCTGTGCAACAAGTTCCCATGTGTCCATTTCCATAATATCTCGCAGTGAAAGGAGTAAGTCGAATGAAATGTTATCAGTTCGAGCGCTGATGGCTTGGGGATTTGAGTAAAATTTATATTGTATATTCTTTGAAACGAAACGTTTGGTATGTAAGCTCATGATTAAAATTCTCGTCAGAAGTATGAATAACGAACAATGAATTGTCAGAATGCAAGATGAAATTCAATATTCCACGTAAATATATGAGCACAAGTTTCTCAGTGCTTACAATTCATTTTGTGATTATTGTAAAGCAAATAATTTTACCAACCAAACGGCGGCTATTTGAGACAAGAGCAGACATGTAAGAACCTTCAATGACTGGAATGATTCTCATGTCTGAACCCTTGCTTTGCTTAACTTGTTTTAAATTTAGTCGACATCTGAACGGCTAACTGAAATATTCGTCGTAATAATGTAAATTGCTTCATGAAGCTTGTTTTCAAGTTGCCAAAAGGGAGAACCTTATTATTAAAACCGAACTACCCACCAACAGAGTTTTCAGTTCTATATCGCTGTCCTATTTTGGGAGAACAATTTCTTTTTGCACTGTTTCTATAAAATCTCTAAATAAGCAAAATAAATCCTTTTCAGTCATAAGATATTTTCATGTTTAATTTACTTTTTATGACGGTACTTTTTTATTTTTGCACTACCCTCCCCCCTACCTTTAAAAGTCCTAGTGCATTTTTTTATCATAACGATAAATAAGGAAAAACAAAAATGCGCCGAAGTTTCTTCGACGCAGTCAAGTTTTCTGTACATCATATAATCAAGGCCACCGAAAATAGATCTATCTCTCGGTGGTTTCGGTATAATGCTATTGTGAACCGCGGCCCATGAAACTTTAATCACGGCCCGGTGGTGGCCCGGCCTATATCGTTGTCAGAAGCACGATTATGGCTAACTTAAAAAAAAAAAAAAAAAAATACTGAGGCTAGAGGTATGTTTGATGATTGGAGGGTGGACGATCAACATACCAATTTGCAGCCCTCTAGCCTCAGTAGTTTTTAAGGTCTGAGGGCGGACAGAAAAAGTGCAGACTGATTGACAAAGCCGGCACAATAGTTTTCTTTTCAGAAAACTGAAAGGGCAAAAAGAGGGACCCACAATTCTTGTCTGGAACGCTTATGAGGACTTTTCCAGAGAGCAAATATTTTTTTGATGATTAAATTTTGCCAAAAGGGACGCAGCTTTTATCAAATTTGGAGAAGTTGTCATAGCTTGTTTTTATTTCCGTAAGGAAAAAGTACAACAATTTTAGACAGAAGTGGCATAGGGAATGAAAATCTATATGGAACTTAGAGACTCGGGTGCACTGGCTGATTAATTCTTGCTTAGTATTAAGCAGATGCATTTGTACTTAAGCTGAAGAAGCTATTAAAATACTCCGTACCGGGGAGGGGGTGGGGGGGAGCTAGGGCCATTGCGCCTCACACGTATCACTGTAGGCATTGCTTGAGGTTCTTTGCACCGTCCCTTTGAGCCGTAGCTGCAACACTTCCATTCCTTTTTTTTTTTTGTACCTCCGTCCGTGTTCTCTTTCTTCCATCTTACTTTCCACTCTCTTTCAACAGCTGTTTCACAGTGCAACTGCGAGGCTTTCCTCCTGTTACACCTTTAGAGCTTTGTACTTTTAATTTCCGTTTCAGCGCTGAATGCTCTCAAAGGTCCCAACGCTCGGGTTTTGGCTTAAATTTTATATTCCCTTCCATGCCAAGCAATGTAACTTATATGAGCAACCAAAATCATAATGGTGGCACTGAAGTGAGTTCGCTGTTTGAGAAACTTTTGCAGCTTTTACCACGGGAACATTTTCCTCTGGTAATTACGCCTTTTGGGAGACCGTAATAACACATCAATGCTTCTCTATGTAGCAAGAAGGGATTTTATTGAAATTAACTACTACATCCAGGTAGGATTAAATTGTATTAGAAAGGAAAATGAAGTCATGTATTTACAAAGCCAAAATGTTTACGGGAATATTTGCTATACATTTTTATATGAGTAAATAAACATTAATTTGAAAAAACCATCTACAGAGCTAAACTGTTAGGTTTAGTATGGGTTTAAAATTTTATGTCATTAAATTAGACATGTTAATTCTCAACGGATTTTGTTACATCATGGTAGCCTGACTCTCGGAAGTACAAAAATAAACAAGTGAAATATGCGCCGAAGTTTCTTCAACGCAATCGAGTTTTCTGTACATCGTATAATCAAGGACACATAAAATAGATCTATCTTTGGGTAGTTTCGGTATAATGCTGTATGAGCCTCGGCTCATGAAACTTTAACCACGGACCAGTGGTGGCCTAGCCTATATCATTGCCAGATGCACGATTATGG
>JANJGK010003318.1:35000-65000 GCA_039081455.1 Macrobrachium rosenbergii | reverse complement strand
TCCCTCCCCAAGCCAAGGGAGCAACCCCTTACACTTTGCAAATTGCTGATCTGGTGATTCGCTGCTTAGCTCAACAGGTGCGAAATGAGTTTCAAGGGAACTTGGTTATAACGCTCTTCTTCACGTGTGAATCGAACCCAGGTCCACTGGCTATAAAAGCGAGAGCTAGAAGAAGCAAACTATGATGACACATACACACATACACGTACACACATCCACCCATTTTCCAAAGAAAACAAGACACGAACGAAGTTTACAGTGATCTTGTGCACTGTATGTTTTTTTTTTAGTGTTCTTTGGTTACTGTCAGTGCTTGCATAACTTCTTTTTCTGCATCTTTTGCCACTTTTATGTGGGGTCGACCTTTCTGACAGCTTTCCTCCACCTGGCTCGGTCAAACACATCGTCCTCTGACAGTTGTTTGTCTCTGATCTTCTCTAACTACTTAAGTACCGGCTTCATAAAGATAATTACAGATAATAGCGTGTTAATTATTACCATCGTCCTCTTCATGTTGCAGCTATTGTCGTTCTTGTGGATGAAATTACTATATGGTAGCATTTACCGGAAAATGTCGAAGGAAAGTATTTCGCTAAGTATGAAAAAAATCTTATGATCTAAAGAGACTTATAAGCAAAAATAACTAGGCCTATACGTCTATTCTTCTCAGTCGGTATTAATTTGCAGCTATTTATTTCATCTGAAAAAATCCTGATGGTGAAGAGCAGGCTCTTTGTTTTATTCTCCGCGAAATCAGGGAAGTCAGCTGGCAGCATTTTCCCGAGATATAACCGAGTACTGAGACCTTTCCTTGAAAAAAGCGGGGCGCCATATCTTAAAAGCTAACCATAGAATTGTCTTGAAAGTAATCTCATTATGTTTCCCACACCCAAATAACTGTTGTTATCAACCTAAACTAGCAATTTGCAGAGCTCCCTCAGCCTTATCTTTAAAATGCTCTTTCATGAAAGTTTCTCATCAAGAATCTAGCAACTTAGCAGGGCGATCTTTTTTAAAGTAATATTTTTGAGAAAACTGATTGCATTTCAACTCATTTTTCTGTTTATTTGTTATATCCGCTAACTACATACTTACTTGCTCAGTTCGACACCATGCATAAATAAAGTATTAATGTATTAATTTACACAGACCCAGTAGTTTCATAAAAATGGATTTAAAATGAGAGAATAAAACCTCAGAAAGGAAAGGATGATAAAATAAATTAAAAAAATGAGACTAATTTAAGATGAGTGAAGGGGAGAAAGCCTTTCCCTGCCGAGTGATTCGAGAGGAACCTATAATCAGATTATAGAATCGTCTCTTGGTTTTTATTTCTATATGTAATACAGTTTAAAAGAGGAATGATGAAGCAATTCACGAATAGAGAGAGAGAGAGAGAGAGAGAGAGAGAGAGAGAGAGAGAGAGAGAGAGAGAGAGAGAGAGAGAGAGAGAACAAAAAGAAACTTGGAGTGTTGATATATCAGGCATCATTATTACCATTAACATTCTTCGTATTATTCTTCATATTATTATTATTATTATTATTATTATTATTATTATTATTATTATTATTATTATTATTATTATTATTATTATTCGGATGCGATGCCTAATTTGACAATAAAATAAAAAACACAAAAATAGCAGTAAAAATTTGGGAAAATCTCAAAACCTATTTTGGTATGCAACATCCTGTTTTACATGAATCTATTCCATGAATAAGAAATAAGAAATTCAAACTTTACCTTAAATTTATATATATTGCAAGTCTCTAAAATTATATTTCTCCTCTTATGGTCTTGGTATTATAATCTTAGTAGCTTGTGTGTACCTGACTTTGAATACAAAATAGACGAAATATTCTGTTGTGTTTTATTTATACTTTCAAATTCAGGCTATTGTACTTCGATCCTAATATTACAGTGTTCGAATGTGAAAGAAAATAAGGAAATCTTCACACAAGAGAACCACAAAAACAAAAAAAGATTGAAACTAAAGATCAGTCTACAAGTTGACGCGAAAATGATACAAGCAAATCAGCTGACCATCACGCAAGGATTCAGAATTCAGTTTTATGAAGCCAAGGAAAATCGTTTTAACACCAAAAGCATATGGCATCACATTTCAGTTTTAACATATCATTGTACTGTTATTTATTATTATTTCAATAGATGAAACCTATTCACATGGAACAAGCTCACAGGGGGTAGTTGACTTGAAATTCAAGCTTCCAAAGAAAGTTGGTTTCAACTCTCACCGCAGGCCCCACACTGCAGCAGTAACTGAACTGATCGTGATACAAAGCCAGTGATTTTTCATCGCCCTGGGGAAGACGCGAACCCGTGACATCTGAGCGACATACCACGACACTAACCATTACAAAGGCTCTAAAATTAATGCCTTAATTAATAATTGTGTTTTCTAATTTTTCAGCGATCTCACACTCTACAGTAGTAGACCGTTTAGATTTTGCTTCATTGTAATCATCCTCATTTTAGACCTTCCCAGAAAGCTTAAAAGAAAAACTGTGAACACAATGAAGGTGATCCATATAAGAAGTTTTGTAAGGAACGCTCTTGGCAGACAAGTCGTATCCTTCGAAAGAAAATTATTCAAAATATTTTAACTACTTTGTACGTTAGTATTTTTCAAGGACTGAGGAGGAGGAATCCTGGAAGGGATGACCCTATTCAAACTTGTAGATGCTGTTATAGGGACAGAGGGGCAACACTGGTTTCATTTCTTCCTCTCCTTTAGTGTCTGGAGTGATCTTCTAAGCTTTGTCAGGAAAAAATGAACATGTATGTGGAAGTGGGTTCTGTAATCCCTGTTTGCATTAGTGATATTAAAATTAAAACACGAAAATACAGTATATAGGCTATACATATATTGCATTTTGAGAATTTATGTATAAACAACACTTTGACACAGTGTACAAGACACCTCCCGCTAATTTTTGGTAATACGGTGCATTGTCAAATTATTTTACTTGAGGCGTTTCTCTTGACTTATATGGTCTGCCAAGCATCGCCAAATTATGCATTCGAACGTTCTTTATCCCCATCCCGTCCCTCCCTCCCCCTTCCGCTCCTAATCCCTCCCTCAACCCACTTTTCTGGCCTCCCCATCTCCGCCCCCTGTTTCTTGTGTAGGTGGGATAGCGGACGTTCGATTGCGTAGATTAGTCATGCTGACACATACGTTGCTTAAAAAGTCAAGAGTAAACGCCTTAACTAAAACTATTTGACGATGCACTATATCACCAAAAATTAGCGAGGGGTGTTTTGTACACTGTCAAAGTACCATTTCGATCAAATAATTAGTTTGAAAGATATTTGAGGAAACCTATGACTCGCGGTCCCTGAAATGAATAGTAGTACGTTAATTATATCTACCTTTCATTCCCTGATTTACTAGCTTTTATCTCGCGTTTCTAACACTAAACTGCCGAAACGGTCTTTTTGCTTGTTAACAACTCATATTCTAAACAGATAATTCATTACGGGGAAATCCTCTTCAACAAGTTAGAGAAGTTTGTTAAGTTACTGCCCTAGTCAGCCTCTCTCTCTCTCTCTCTCTCTCTCTCTCTCTCTCTCTCTCTCTCTCTCTCTCTCTCTCTCTCTCTTAATTGTCTTAATGTCGGAGACACAAAATCTTTGATTCTGTTCTGCAGTCGAAAGATAGTAGTTTCCTAGTAATAGGGAAAAAGTCGGCTCTCTCTGGGGATGAATTTCCTGTAGTAATCACGGGAAGACCAGCTCGAGAACTACGTGACTCGATTACAAGAACTAGAGGACTTTTTCAGATAAGGAACTCATTTCTTATTTTTATTTGATGTGTATCGTGTCCTGTTATTAGGATATTTCGTGAACGGTTATTGCACCCCTTCCTCGTAATTGTTATGTTATGCCAAGGCTCTCACAAAGTGTGACATTCATGATGTTTCCTACTTTGTACAGCGGTTGTTGTCAACTTGTTTTTCTTTCAATAGAAACTAAAAGTTCAGTTTACCTCTTTACAGTGCATAGCCCCGTAGGGGAGTTAGTACCATCAGTGCACCTCATGCGGTGCACTGTAGGCATTACTTAAGGTTCTTTGCAGCGTGCCTTCGGTCCCTGACTGCAACCCCTTTCGTTCCTTTTACTGTACCTCCTTTCATATTCTCACTTCCATCTTACTTTCCACTCTCTCCTAACAATTGATTCATAGTGCAACTGCGAGGTTTTCCTCCTGTTACACATTTCAAACCTTTCACTGTCAATTTCCGTTTCAGCGCTGAATGACCTCATTGGCCCCGGTGCTTGGCCTTTGGCCTAATTTCTATATGCAATTCAGTTCGATTCAATTTATGGTGCACGGTGCCGGAGTTTCTTGCCCTCGGAGGATAACAATGCTTTAAATGAAAATGATTTTACTTTATTACCAGGTAAAAAACGTTATGATCGGCAGTTATTCAAATTTGACGATTATTACCTAGCTCTTCTCGGAATATTTCATTCCTTATACAGTGTACAGCTAAATACCCGTCGTTGTGGTGTACCTAAAACCAATTTATAGTTGTAATATTAGGGAAATAAACTTCTTTTTTCTGGAGTAGATATTGTTATATTTCCTGAATCTTTCCATATGGTAAACTAATTTTCCTATAATATTTAACTTTACGTAGATATCTCAGACATGAGCATATCTACATATCCTTTTCCTTGGCGATACTTTCCATGATAATTAGTCTTAACGTATGTAATTCCACTAGAATGCACCATACATTAAGTGGCAGCAATGAGAGAGAGCAGTTCCTGTTTTCCAAGAGGGATTATAATTTAAATATATGGAATTCTCAACGTCAATATCTTAAAAATTCAGACTGTTAAAAGACACGGCAATTCCTAAATAAAATCAACTTCACTTTCAGCACAGGGGGAATTATGCTTGTTTTGGAAAGTATTTATAAAAAACGCAAGCAGAACACAAAAGTACTATACTCTCATATCTTTCACTGAAAATTATTAAGCACAAATGATTTTTCTTAATAATGAAAGCGTCCTTATTTGTTTCTTCTTTACCAAAGATTTTCCAGATATTTCGGTCACCTCTAAACAAACCATTTTCTTGCCAACTAGTTCGTTTTTCTTTGTTGACTGTCCTTTCCTTTTATTGCATTCCTTACTTCTTTCTGTCCAATGTTGCAAAAGCGTTTTTGCCATCGTTTATTCATAGCATTCTCTCTCTCTCTCTCTCTCTCTCTCTCTCTCTCTCTCTCTCTCTCTCTCTCTCTCTCTCTCTCTCTCTCTCTCTCTCTCTCTCCCCAATTGTTTAGCGTTGTTTGGCATATGGGACTTTGTTTGCCGTGCTTAATGGATGTTGACCTTGCTATGCTCACAAAGGACACGTCCGAGTGCACTGGCAGTTTTCGTCTTTCAGCTTACCACAAAAAAAAAAAACAATTAATTAAAACTGACAATATTTGATGTTCGTGAAATCCGGAAAGCATAAAATAAATAAAATAAATAATTAAACTGACTTATACACTCTTATTTCAGCAAAGAGCTCATCAGACCATACAGCGGTAAGCTAAACACATCATCGAATTTATTTAATCGCAAAATTCATGATTCAATGCCCTCATGATATGTTTCTAAATATTATTTAAAAATTTAAGCTAAATTGATGGATGGAACATCTGTGTTCAACTCTCGTTCATGTCATAAGTTATTCTTTTAATTGCTTACGATACTCTTTCTTGTCATTAAAAAAAAAAAAGATTTCATTATTACACTGAAGGTCTTTGAGGCTTCCAAACTATTCCTGATTTTATAAAGCAACCATGGCCATATGTCTGTTTTTCTTTAAGCAAGAATAATTTAGACAGAGCTTGAACCGAGTTGTCTGAAGTAAAAGGGAAAATGTTAACTTACATGCAACAGAATGAACAATAAACGTGAGCCCTTGCTAACTCCAGTTAATCACGAAAACGCAATAGTAACCAGAAAGGTTCGTATTCTCTAAATACCCCATTTCTATTCTCCGTCTTTTTTAAGTCATTAACTTTGTAGCTTCTCTAAAGTCGACGAAAGACATCACAATGAGATTGACTCCTGGGGAATCTGATCCTCATCTGGAACAGCCAAACAAGCGCTATAGTCAACATTCTTATTCCACTGGGACGTTTCGGCTTGAACACACTAAGCCATTTTCGACCTAAAATACAGGCAAAACAACAAAGCATAAATTTTCTTTATACTAGTAAAATACAAATCAAAGAGACCTCACTCTCGAGAATAATTTTTTTTAATAAACTACGTTACCATAAAAAAATTATTCTCGAGTTTGACCTTTCTTTGATTATTTGTATTTTACTAGTATAAAAAAATTTATATTTTGGTGTTTTGCCTTTATTTTAGGTCGAAAATGGCTTAGTGTGTTAAATCCGAAACATCCCAATGGAATAAAAATGTTGACTATAGCGCTTGTTCAGCTGTTCCTGACATCACAATGAAAACGGTTAGACATCCCTTCAGATTTCAGAGCGAAAATTAGGGTGCTTGTAATGGTGGGATTGTATACCAGTTGGAGGCTTGAGAAGTTCTAAGGATTTCAGCAGCTCACATTGGAGGAAAAGAGGGATATGCTACTTTTCCCGTTTATATTCTATATTCCTTCGATTCCTCGTTTGCATTGATGAAACGGGAAAACAGAAAAAAAACCAGTAGTGCCTGAGCAAAAAGAGGTTAGAAAAGGAAGTGAAATAGCCTTATTTTTCTCTACTGTACCTAAATATCTGACAATATTTCATGGTGAAAAGGTTTATCGGTAAATGTGAAAGATATGATATTTTTACTTTGTATCTCCAACAATCCCTTGCATGAGCAATAATAAATTCCAAACGAAACAGAAATTACCTTATTTTTCTTGCCTGAATCTAGTGTAAAGATTTGACAATATCTTCGTGGATACAACTTTTATCTGCATATGTGTTAATAAGCTATAAGGATTCGGCGTCACTGGTTCTGAGTAACTCTTGAATATGAAGTAGTGAGGGTATTGCAACTGAGTTTAGCAATAAATGTGTAACTTTAGAAAACATTGCTAAGGACTGGATAAACATCAGGACTGCGCAACGATCTGCTCACAAAGAAGCACTGGGATACGAGTAGCATATCCAGATTCAAGGATATTAGGTGAGACCTGGGATGCAAGAAAACACATAAAGGTAAAAGGTACCTGTAGAAAAAAATACCTTATCGATAAGATAATATTCCATATTACAGGCCATAGCAATCGGGTTCTCTAAACCTCTAAGTGAAAACTAAATTCGCGAATAGTATGGACAAATATCCAAAGCATATCTAACAATGAACATTGCGGTTATGCCCCTAACATAATATTAAATATTTTTTTTCTCCACAATGCAGGGAGAATTTTAATTGAAGATTAAACTACAAGATAAAGAATCATGAATGATAAGACCAGTACTTCCCCAGATTCGTCATCAGATTGAAATGTAGCTCGAAAACTTGAGGTGATAGACGAAGAGGGGACAGAGCTGGATTACGTTTCATCAGGAGAAATGACAAGGAGGGAACAGCTTAATAAAGTCAAGGAGGGGAGAATAACTGCTGACAGAATATCCACAGGAAAAGAAAATGCACCGAGAAGAACACTAGATACAAGTGAGATGATATTACAACCAGAAGTTGTAATAGGGGACGTTTTTTCAACACATCTGTGAAAGAAAAATAGGGAAATATGAATATATCTGTTAAAAGTCATTGAATGGGGAACTACAATATGTGTGGGCATATCTGGAAGGGTAGGAATAGAAAAAAACAAGTAAAAAATGCGCCGAAGAAACTTCGGCGCAATCAAGTTTTCTGTTCATCGTATAATCAAGGCCACCGAAAATAGATCTTTCGGTGGTCTCGGTATAATGCTGTATGAGCCGCGGCCCATGAAACTTTAACTACGGCCCGGTGGCGGCCAGGCCTATATCGTTGCCAGACGCATGATTATGGCTAACTTCAACCTTAAATGAAATAAAAACTACTGAGGCAAGAGGGCTGCAATTTGGTATATTTGATGATTGGATGATGGATGATCAACATACCAATTTGCAGCCCTATAGCTTCAGTAGTTTTTAAGATCTGAGGGCGGACAAAAGAAGTGCAGAGAGAAAAATGCGGACTGACAGACAAAGCAGCCACAATAGTTTTCTTTTCAGAAAACTAAAAAAAACCCTGCTAGACTAACTCGATGAATTTTACATAAAATTCATCTATCTAATATTTAGTCTAGATAAATAAGAAAAGAGGATATGACTAAGCTGCTGAATCAAGGGGAGAAAATAATAATCAGCTGAGACACGAGCATAAAAAATGCCAAAATCTCATCCTTTTTTTAATAATAAAAGAAAAAGAATTCAGAAGTAAAAATATACTTTTTTATGCCATTCCCTGAAGGCCTTGTGGTTCTTATAAAGGTAATATTTTTTTCCTGGAAACTAGAAGTTTATAAATAACGATAATGCAGCTTCTTCCCGCAGTGTTGTTTCTCCCAGCGCAGGCGTCCGAACGCTTGTTGGTCAATGCGCCTTCATCGTGATATCACAGCAGGAGAAGGCGAATTTCGAGTGGCAACAACTAGATGCAAAGTAAAACTGTTTAATAATTTATTTTAGAAAGTCAGTTAAATGTAGTGAATGTAACGAATGATAATAAGTATTTAACAAAATCTACATGCCTCGCCCTACGTAAAGGAAAAATATAATGCTGTCGAACTGTGAAAGCATATTCATATCTTCGGTAGCGGTAAGCAGAAATGATTGAAAATGCTGCAAAACAGTTAAGGCCCTTAGAAAAAAAAATGAGATTAAAATATGTTAGTTATGAGATGAAATGAAATAAGAAATATTACCAAAGAAAAGAGCAAGGTAAACACTTTCAATAGAAAGAGTAATAGCTGAACACGTTAATCTGGTCTATTAAGATTCGCGTGCGTGCAACTGGTAATAATTTTATGCGAGAATGAAAAAACTGAAATAAAGATAATTTGAGAATAATTTGTATTCTCTCGGTACGACGCAACTTTCTTTACGGTCGTCAAGTTCATGGAGTGTTAATGTACTCTGTAAGCTTGATAAGTTCAAACATCAATAAACTGGGACTTTTTAAAGATAATATCTTGCGTTATTTCACCACATTTTGTGGAATTATACACTTTTCACTTAGATTTTGTCGAAGCATTTCCATAGTGAAACCGCACTTATTATGATTAACAGGACTACAAAAATTTAACTTGAACGTATTCTGATATAAATCCCAAACGTTTTAGCTTTCTGTAAAAGACAACTATGGTGCCGGCTGTCCGTCCGTCCCCACTTTTTCCTGTCCGTACTTTTTCTGTCCACACTTTTTCCCGTTCTCACTTTTTCTGTCCGCCCTCAGATCTTGAAAAATACTGAGGCTAGAGAGCTGCAAATTAGTATGTTGATCATCCACCCTCCAGTCATCAAACATACCAAATTGCAGCCCTCTAGCCTCAGAAGTTTTTATTTTATTCAAGGTTAAAGTTAGCCTTAATTGTGCCTCAGGCAACGATATAGGAATGGCAACCACCGGGCTGTGGTTAAAGTTTCATGGGTCGCGGTTCATACAGCATTATACAGAGACCACCGAAAGATAGATCTATTTTCGGTGGCCTTGATTATACGCTGTACAGAAACCTCGACTGCGCCGAAGAAACTTCGGAGCACATTTTACTTGTTTATGGGTTCAAATCTACAAAAATGAACTAAAGAGAAAGATCTTCCAATCGTCTCTGTCTCTGTCAGACAAGCTGTGAGTTGAGGCATTAGATTCTCAAGATGAAATATATTTGTGCAGAAGGACAGAACTTAGACTAAGTGCAAAGTAAATAAATGCATGTCAAAGGACAAAAAAAAAAAAATTAAAGCTTAATTGTCAATAACGAACCTTCCTCAAATAATATGAACATAAGTATTATGGTTATATTTAGTGAAAATACTTCGAGATATTTATAAATGCGGAAATGTTAATTATATCAGTATTTTGGAGGCAGACTCTTACGTTAGAGAAACATTAAACGATTTTTTTATATGTTAACGTTTAACTGAATCAGCTAGGTGTTCAGTTATCACTGAGGAAAAGGCAATTGTATTTCAAGAGCTGTAAATATGATGGGGGGGGGGGATTTTCTTGAGAATGATTTTTATTATGTATGGGAATGAGGAGGAAAATGAAGAGGAGATGAAAAGAAAGGAATATCATAAATGGTAAAACAACTATAATGTGAAAACCACAACGTCTTCATCCCGTATGTGGGTAATGCCGTCAGTGCACCTCACGTGGTGCACTGTAGACATTACTTAAGGGTCTTTGCAGGGTCTCTTCGGCCCCTAGCTGAAACTTCTTTCATTCCTTTTACTGTACCTCCGTTCATATTTTCTCTCTTCCATCTGACTTTCCACCCTCTCCTAACAATTGTTTCATAGTGCAACTGCAAGGTTTTTCTCCTGTTACACCTTTCATACCTTTTACTTCCAATTTCCCTTCCAGCGCTAAACGACCTCATAGGTCCCAGTGCTTGACCTTTGGCCTAAATTCTATATTCAGGTTGAGATTCATACAACGTCTTCAGTGGCAAATGATTCAAAATCTAATGCAAAGTACTGAGGCAATAATATTAAACTTACGAATTAAAACAGCTGGCACCAAGGGAAGCAAATGTTTTCACATTTCGTCGAAAAACTGATCAGTAACACTATCCTAGTAAAATTTTGTCTGGATAAAAATTCGTAAAGTTGCATAATAAGTTGTGAAATACTTTTTGATAAATTTAACAAGCACCTTCCAAGCTTCTCATATATACAAATGCTTCCACGCTCCTCTACCAACTTTCTCTATGGATATTATTAGATGAATGTTACTCTCATCCATTCCCCTGAGACCTTTGGTACCCTCCTTACGTACCTCACGTGCCATAGCCAGCGAACTGATTAATTTCTTTCACTGTACGTCGTCATCGTTCCACATACATTTCCTCTGATGCCTGGCACTTCCCATTCTTCAGTGTTTAATTGCATTTCTTAAATCCTCTACAGTACCTTTCCAAGCTAATCTCAAATTTGTTTCAGCCACTTCAGATAGGGTAGTTTTTAGATGTTCTTTCTGTTTCTACGATCATGATTCCTTGGCTTCTAATTAAAAACCTAATTAACTTTTTGATTTCCTTTTATCATAGGGAACATCTAACTATGATCTGCTTTGTATCCGAGTGTGGATCTGGACCCAAAATTTATTATCAATTTATTGTCAACCTCCAAAAGACTATTTTTTGCCCATTAGGTTGTTATAGGTTCTCATAAATAAATAGAAAAAAAATTAATAAGCAGATTCGTCTGAGAGTTTTTCTAAAAGATTCAGCATGACACAGGAAATTTATCAGATTCTGGCGTAGTTCCAAGTTTAGATCCGGATTTATCATTTTAATGCTTTTTATACGGTAATTGTTAATGATGTATACTAAAGGGAAAGAGCAACCTTCTGTTATTTGAGACAGAAACTCCTAAATTTGTTGAATTTTTGCACAATAAATTTAGCTGCGTCCCTGGATAAAAAAAATCAAATTTATCTGTTTGCTATATTATTCGTACTGTTGGAGTTTTGCAGTGCCTGACAGCCCCTTCTAGTTTACTTTTGCTTCTCTTTTTGCCCAACTGAGATTATAATCCCCTCAGACAGTCTCTTTCTAATTGTATGGATTATTATAATACCCAACTACTAATTGATTTTTACCTCTTCATTTACCGCTTTCAGAACAATCTTTTCTTAATGTTTTATTTCTAGCTCCCCTGAACACTTCAACAAACTTCATTTTCTTTCTCTGACATTTCTTCATTTTTATTTATAATTATATATAAATTTATATTTGCAATGAGAAATGATGAGATTCGACTTTGCTTTTGCTATTTTCACCATGTCAGTATTGAACTTATTCTTCTCATTACTCCACATTCATTGCCTGTAGAATTGAGTTATTCTAACTTAATTTTGGCCATGATTCACTTGCCTCTACTGCGTAGAATTTTATCAAAGTTTCCATATTCCAGAATATTTTTTTCGTTGATTCAAGATGTCATTTCTTCTTTTGTGCACCCTTTTAGGTTAATTTCACAGGTTTTAAAATCTGAAACTTTTTAAATTCTAAAAAAAAAATTCCTCTTTTATTCCATGTTTTTAACAGACTAATTTTGTTATAATATACTTTAAATATATTTCTGTTTTGCTAAAAGCAATTATGAAAATTTTGATATGAATTTTACCGTCATTAACATAATGTTATAAATTTTCTGGGGGATGGATGGGAATATGGGTTGTTTCATAAAACCTAATTTCAGTTTTCAAATCCAAAGGAAATGGCGGGTGAAAAAGCATGAAAATATTTTGTTCTCATGTGTCCAGGGGATTTTCAGTCTCCTTCATTTCATAACTGGTGTACAATATCGGCACTGAGGTATATTAGGGACAAATGTCCCTGCTAAGTTTACTAATAGAATATTCATTTTTCCTATTTCTATTCATGTAAAACATGTAAATCTTTAATATTTGATTGTTCACACCAACAAATTCACTTGAAAATCTCGTCAACACTCTAACATACGTTTTTAATCGTCATTGACCATATTATTCATACATATGTTTATTTTGAAAGGTGGCTTCTGTGATATCATTTATTCCAATTATAATGACCTGAATATTCTTTGTCCTCAGCGATTCTTGTGTTAAATCAATAATTATGTTAATTTCTGCGATTTGTTCATAATTCAGTCTCTGTTAACTAGATGTCAATTTACTTCCTTTAACAGACGAGTTCCTCTTTGGCTTAAAAAAACCTGTTTCCTTTTTTGATCCTCATTCGTTGCTTCCATATTTCTTCGCTCTTCTGTTGTTGTTTCATCTAAATTTTATCGTGCATTCCTACCGCTGTTGATGAATCTTTTGTGGCTCCCGAGTCCAATTACCGGTTAAGGTAAAAAACGCACATCAAATTTTTAGTTGGCCAATCTTTCGTTCTTTCACTGAAAGAGGCGGAAAGAGGTGGGGCCCCACTCACCAAGAACTCTACAGTTGACCAGATAAAAAGGTTCAGTTCAGCCGCTTTCAATTTAAGAATGAAATTATTGGCCGGTTAAAAATTGTGTCCACTCTTCATGTCGGTAAGCCCTGTTTTTCTAAAGTTATTTCATCTCCGAGGGTTAAAAAGTTGGCGTTTGTACGCAGGGAGGAAAGATACCGGCGTCCTTTGTGTTATTCTCTCGATCAACAAGCTCTGTTGTGCTCTATCCCGGCTGAAGTTATTTATTGTCTTTTCATTTTCCAGATTTTGTAGAGGCTAGCTTTATCGGATTACTTGAAAGGAAAACTTTATTTTCGACTGTGATATTTATACTTCGTATTCATGCAGCTGCTCATATCTGAAATGTTTTTTGCCCTTTCACGAAATTTTTCAGCGGACAGTTGTGAAGAAACTTTTGTTCTCTGCTGTGTTAATTACGCTGATTTCAATATTTTTTGCTTTATAGAATTTTTATTTTGGTATGATTTTTTAGTTTTCTGTAAAAGAAAACTTGTGCTGGCCATGTCTGTCCGTCCCCACTTTATTCTGTCCGAACTTTATCTGTTAGCACTTTTTCTGTCCACACTTTTTTTTATCCGCACTTTTTCTGTCCGCCCTCAGATCTTAAAAACTACTGAGGATTGAGGGCTGCAAAGTGGTATGTTGATCATCCACCCTCCAATCATCAAACATATACCAAATTGCAGCCCTCTAGCCTAAGTAGCTTTTATTTTATTTAAGGTTACAGTTAGCCATGATCGTGCTTCTGGCAACGACATAGGACAGGCCACCACCAGGCAGTGGTTAAAGTTTCATGGGACGCGGCTCATACAGCATTATACCGAGACCACCGAAAGATAGATCTATTTTCGGTGGCCTTGATTATACGCTGTAGCGGCTGCACAGAAACTCGATTGCACCGAATAAACTTCGGAGCATTTTTTTACTTTTTTTTTTTTTTTTTTTTTTTTTTTTAGACGCTACCTCTCATTAGACAATATTGTATTGGTCGTATATGAAATATCCTTGATTTAAGCACTCGAATAATCCCTTTGCCAGGGAAGCAGAAATATGGTCCAGCCCTTAATAAATTTATTATCTGTAATGAATCGCTTTAATACCTATGGCTCTAAAATATTTAGATTTCTATTGTTAACACACACGGCAGTTTTCCGAGGATACAGGAAAACCACCCATCTGTGGCACGCAGTATGAATATAGTGATTTTAATAATCTTCACTATCTTAAAAGGAGACATTATACTCATAACTTGATTTATATGGAAAACAATTACATAGTTATATGTATCTTAAACTGAGACACTATACTCATAACAGGATGGATGCTGAAAACAATTAGATAATTATATATATCATATATTGCATAGATACGTCGAAGAACTTACTTTGTTAAAAGTTAAACATTTTGTATTAAGAAAATCACATGTTTATCTGGATCATAAAAAATTAGAGAAGAACTGTTATCAATAGATATAATAAAAGTGTGACAGTTTTTTTTAAACATTAACAAATATAATAATGTAGCAGGTAATTATGAACTGAGTACGAAGGAAGGGGAAAACCCAAATCAAATTAGGAAAAACAATATAAATCCTTGAAAGTAAATGCAATCAGTAAATATGATTAATTGAGCTTTGTTAATTATGCAGATTTATTACAATTTGATATTTCCCTGCGTACTGTCGGCAAAACACTTTCATAAAGAACAATTAACGCATTTATGGGACAGCTCATTTAAATGAGATTATAGTAAATGAAAAGTATAGAATGCTAACTATTGTTTGAGGGTAAAATTATTGGAGAATCAAGACTAAGTAAACGTAGACAAATAACTAAAATGATATAGTAACAAGTTTGCGGAATGCAACGTTCTATGTGAGGAGGATAACTCATACAACTCTGCAGTGAAAATATCACATTATTATTATTATTATTATTATTATTATTATTATTATTATTATTATTATTATTATTATTATTGTTATTATTATTATCGTGATAATCAGAAAGAGAATTTCCATAGAATCTTAGCTTGTCTTGATGGAATTGGACCTCACATTAAATATGTGGGGCTGGAGGTGGGTGGAGGGGGGTTGGAGGGATGGGAGTGGGGTGGAGGGAGTAGAGGGGGGTTGGAGGGGTGGGAGTGGGGTGGAGGGAGTGGATGAGGGATCTTACAGACCTTACAGTTCGTTCGGGTTGCCCCAGGTCCCTCAGTGTGAGGCACCTCTGATGTCTACCAGAGAATTGCTAATGCATCTTCTGGTATATTTTGCATCTTCCAATCTTGGGTGGTCTGGGATGCATCTTAGGTATTTGTCGAGCTTATTCTTAAACACATCTACGCTCATTCCTGATATGTTCCTCAGATGAGCTGGTAGCGCATTGAATAGACGCTGCATTATCGATGCTGGTGCATGGCGGATTAATGTCCTGTGTGCTTTCCTTAGTTTTCATGGTATAGTTTTGGGCACTATTAATCTACCTCTGCTTGCTCTTTCAGATATTTTTAGCTCCATGTTTTTTTCGGTAATTCCCTCTATCTGTTTCCATGCCTGGATTATCATGTAGCGTTCTCTTCTCCTTTCGAGACTATATAAATTTAAGAATTGTAGTCTTTCCCAGTAGTCAAGGTCCTTAACTTCTATTCTAGCTGTAAAGGACCTTTGTACACTCTGTATTTGTGCAATATCCTTTTGGTAGTGTGGGTACCATTTTATATTGCAATATTCAAGTGGACTACGTATGTACCTTTTATAAAGCATAATCATGTGTTCGGCTTTTCTTGTTTTGAAGTGCCGGAACAACATTCCCATTTTTGCTTTGCATTTTGCCAATAGTATTGCTATTTGATCATTGCATAACATATTCCTATTCAACATCACACCAAGGTCTTTAACTGCTTCCTTATTTGTGATTGTCTCGTTATTAGGTCCTTTATATGCATATAGCATTCCTTCTTCATCACCATAGTTTACTGATTCAAATTTATCAGAGTTAAATACCATCCTATTTACCTCTGCCCATTTATATATTTTGTTTAGGTCTCTTTGTAGCGAGTTCCTATCTTCATCACAAGTAATTTCTCTACTTATTCTTGTGTCATTGGCAAAACTTCTCACTACCGAGTCCTTAACATTACTGTCTATGTCTGCTATCATAATCACAAACAGCAATGCAGCTAACCCCGTACCTAGTGGCACACCGGATATTACCTTAGCTTCATCTGATTTCTCGTTGTTTGCAATCATTATCTGTTTTCTGTTTTGCAAAACTTCTTTCATCCATCTTCCTACTTTGTCCACAATGTTATGTTTTCTAATTTTTTTCGCTAATATATTATGGTCTACCTTTTCAAAAGCTTTTGCAAAGTCTAGGTAAACCACATCTGTATTTTTTTTGTTTATCATATTTTTATATATACTTTCATGGTGGACTAACAGCTGGGTTTGTATACTTTTTCCAGGAACAAAACCATGTTGTCCTATATTAAACAAACTATTTTTCATTAAATGTTTCATTATATTTTTTTTCATTACCCTTTCATAAACTTTCATAATATGAGATGTCAGACTCACAGGCCTATAATTACTTGCCTCTAGTCTTGATCCACCTTTGAAAGTAGGGGTAATATATGCTAATTTATGCTCATCATAAATCTTGCCTGTATCTATACTTTGTCTTAATAATATTACTAGTGGCTTTGCGATTGAATGAACCATTTTCTTTAACAAAATGGCAGGTACGCCATCTGGTCCTGCTGCTGATCCATTTTTAATTTCATTAATAGCCTGCACAATATCGCCTTAAGTAATATCTATGTCCGATAAATATTCACTATTTTCATCTCTTATTTCTGTATCATTATCTTCATTATCAATTCTAGGTGTAAATTCACTCTTATATCTTTCTGCTAATATGTTGCACATTTCCTTTTTTTCACTCGTTAATTGCCCTTCAATTCTTAAAGGGTCTATTTCTACTCTTATTCTATTCATCTTTTTCACATATGAGTAAAAAATTTTGGGGTTTTGCTTGATATTTTGTAGGGTCTTTTCTTCTAGGACCTGTTTTTCATTTTCTTTTGACTGTATAATTTTTTGTACTGCATTTTCTATCTTACTTTTTAGTTCCATCACTTTCCATGCATTCTTTTCTTTTGCATGACCTTTTTTCCACTTTCTGATTTTCTGGAACAAGATCCTTCTGTCTCTTGGTATGCGTGACTGATGTTTACTTTTCTTCTTCGGTATACATTTTTCTACTATTTCCTCTAATATTTTATATAATATATCCATATTTACCTGTATATTATCACTTACGAATATGTTTTCCCAGTCTTTGCTTAATTTTTCATTTATTTTTGACCAATTTATATTTTTACTATAGAAATTGTATTTTCCATATCCTTCCCATTTTTTCGTCTCTTGCTTATCTCTGTTTTCATGTGCTTTGGAACGGACTGTTAATTCTATAACATTATGGTCCAAAATACTCGTATTATACACTATTATTTCTTTAACATAGTTCACCTCGTTCACAAATACTAGGTCTAAAATATTATCATTTCTTGTTGGCAGGTGATTTATTTGCTGAATGTTATGGTCTAGTAACATATCTAATAGCTTTTCAAATTGCCTCTTATCTTCTGAGCTACTATTACTCTCTTTTTTATATGTATAAATACAACCACAGTCTCTTATTCGTTCTTTCCAATCTACGAAAGGAAAGTTAAAGTCTCCGGATAGGAGTATAGTCCAGTCTTTGTGATTTCTACATATATCACCCAATTTGTCAATTATTATGTCAAACCCTTTAGTATTAGGTGGTCTGTACATTACAATTTTCACTGATTTTTCAGATTCAAATTCTACTGCTATTAATTTACATTCTGTGTTACTATATTTCTCACAGATTTTTCCTTGATTTACGTCTCTCCCATATATTGCGGTTCCCCCTTGATTCCTATTTTTTCTATCTGATCTATAAGTTTGGGGAGTGGAGGGGTGGGGATGGGATGGGGAGTGGAGGGCTGGATGAGGGATGGGAGTGGAGGGGTGGGGATGGGATGGGGAGTGGAAGGCTGGATGAGGGATGGGAGTGGAGGGGCGGGGATGGGATGGGGAGTGGAAGGCTGGATGAGGGATGGGGAGTGGAGAGGTGGGGATAGGATGGGAGTGGGAGGCTGGATGAGGGATGGGGAGTGGAGGGGTGGGGATGGGATGGGGAGAGAGAGGCTGGATGAGGGATGGGGAGTGGAGGGGTGAGGATGGGATGGGGAGTGAAAGGCTGGAGAGGGATGGGGAGTGGAAGGGTGGGGATGGGATGGGGAGTGGAAGGCTGGATGAGGGATGGGGAGTGGAAGGCTGGATGAGGGATGGGGAGTGGAGGGGTGGGGATGGGATGGGGAGTGGAAGGCTGGATGAGGGATGGGGAGTGGAGGGGTGGGGATGGGATGGGGAGTGGAGGGGTGGGGATGGGATGGGGAGTGGAAGACTGGATGAGGGATGGGGAGTGGAGGGGCAGGGATGGGATGGGGAGTGGAGGGGCGGGGATGGGATGGGGAGTGGAAGGCTGGATGTGGGATGGGGAGTGGAGGGGTGGGGATGGGATGGGGAGTGGAAGGCTGGATGAGGGATGGGGAGTGGAGGGGTGGGGACGACGAACTATAATCAACTAGAAATTCCCCTTCGGGTAACATATATGAAAATATATTATTTCCGAGGTAGAGCGAATTGGATATTAAAATGACGTTTGTAGCTTAAAGCTTTTATATGAATCACGGTGATGTGATAAAAATTCATTCATAATATGGCTGGGTGCGACAAACGCACTACATGGTTAGCATGGCAGAGTTGGGTTGATATAGATTCTAAATACAAATACCCGAGTTCGACGGGGATTTGTAGGTGGGAATCGGTATTTACTTATACCTCATTTGTTGGCCGTGTGGTTATAGTTCGCGTCCTGTAGTCCTGAGTTCTTGTCTTCCGTGGTTCGAGCCCACGAGACGACGAACTTATTATCAACTAGAAAATTCCCCTTCGGGTAACGTATATGAAAATATATTATTTCTGAGGTAGAGCGAATTGGATATTAAAGGACGTTTCTAGCTTAATGCTTATATACACCATATATATACACATATAATCATTTTGACATCCATCGAAACTGAGAATTTCAGTTCAATATACAGTCCTAGAGTTCGTGGGATTAGTTTGTATTTCATCTGCTTAGTGTAGTTACGATGAGTAAAGATATAAAATGGTATCTAATGCACAGGTTTTAATTTTTTCCCCAGCATTTATAGCAATAAATCTCCTCAGGGTATGGAAATATTTTTATTGATTCACAGCGTTGAAGAATCCTTTATCACGATGAAAATTCAGTCCCCAGTTTCTGGAATTTCCTTAATGGATGGGTGCCAGTAAAACAAACAAGTAAGAAATGCGCCCAAGTTTCTTCGGTGCAATCTAGTTTTCTGTACAGCGTATAATCAAGGCCACCGAAAGTACATCTATCTTTCGGTGGTCTCGGTATAATGCTGTATGAGCCGCTGCCCGTGAAACTTTAACCACGGCACGGTGGTGGCCTGTCCTATATCGATTATGGCTAACGTTAACCTTAAGTAAAATAAAAAGTACTGAGGCTATAGGGCTGCAATTTGGTGTGTTTGATGACCCGAGGGTGAATGATCAACATACCAATTTGCAGCCCTCTAGCCTGAGTGGTTTTTAAGATCTGAGGGCGGATATAAAAAGTGCGGACTGACAGACAAAGCCTGCACAACAGTTTTCTTTTACAGAAAACTAAAATAGAAATCAAATCACTAATTATCATCAGAGGTGACAACAGCCATGTAGAGAAAAGGCACAAATCAACTGCCTAAAGACCGAATATACACAACGACCAGCTCCCATGTCCCAACTTCAGCCTAGGAGAAATAAGGCGATGGCTGCTACAGAAAGGCTTGAACTCGGTACCCACTGATTGTGAGACGCGGCAATACCACTGAACTGACAAAAGCCTTGCGAAATGATATAAAAAACGAATGCATATCTTTGGCAAAAAGACTTGGTGTTTCATTATCCGGTTAGAAGATAAAATATTTGTCGAATTTCTTGTAAAGTTTAAAACGACACTGGAACACTGAAATAACTGTAAATAAATGTATCAGATCTTATACACTTTAATATTTTACACTGGAGGGCAACCCGCTTTCAGGAGAGGATAGACGCAGTTCAAGACTAATTCGTTTAGCTTTTAAAGGCAACGGGGCATAAATTCTGTCTCCTTTAAATTTTTCGAGCAATTTAGAATGAATGCGCGCGCTCTCTCTCTCTCGTGAATAATCCATTAGCCTAAAAATAGAATTGTTCGATGAAAGTACTGTATTATTCAAGTACAGGAAAATATTTCTGAACATCGGAAACGCTGGTGAAAACGATGCGAATTTGGCTTCAGAGTAAGACTGGTGCAGTATGGGTAATAAAGGAGCTGTCAATCGAGGGTCTCTCTCTCTCTCCCCGCTATTACTTCCTGAGCCAACCAAAGACGACATCCTCCAGTGAGAATGAGCGCAGATAAAGTGACTGTCAACTTCACAAGTGATAGAATTACGCCTGCTGTTATACTTGTCATTGATTACATATCCAACTGTCACGCAGACATTGTGTCTTAACTCCTAATAACCTTGTTTGAAGGGTGTTTACGAACAGTCTTACTGCCTGTTTGTGCCCAGTAACGTGTTTGTATTCTCGTAATTACTTGTAAATGAAAAGCGGTCTAATACACCCCATTTCTCTCTCTCTCTCTCTCTCTCTCTCTCTCTCTCTCTCTCTCTCTCTCTCTCTCAGCTACATCGTATTTAGGCGAGTAAGTTAGAGAAGGTTAACCACTCGCAAAAGGATTAAACTTATTTTGAAGTCGTCAGTGAAAATTCACTTATATATATATATAGATGATGATTTGCTTAAAATGAAAAGAATAGAACTGCAACTCTTCTTTCTCCTTTAATTTTATCAATCAACGTAAAAGTATGCCCTCATAAACAGAACGGGCTATTTAGCAAATCGGTCGGATTATGTAAAAACAAATAAAAAAGAAATTTTAAAAAATCCAGCGCCAAGAATATTCCTCACATAAAATTTTACTGACATTTATTATCAGTCTCTTCTGTAGATGTCTACACATCTTTAAATCTTTAATCTGCGTCTGGATCTACTTGAAGATCTGTATCAACTGCAAAATATATTCAGCCCTTTCTTGCTCAGCAGCCCATTTCTCTGCAAATCTTTAACGAGCTGGAATGGCAAAATCCTGGATCACATCATGAGCCACGTCCGCCAAAATAAAACCTTCTCAAATCGTACTTGGTCAATTATCCACAAATCTCAGCGATTTCAATACCTGTATCGATGTCATTTTGAGATATCTTGCAGAGAACAAAATTTCGATACACATTTGGATTAGCAGTCGTATTCAGAACTATCTAAAATTCCACTGAAATCTCTCTTCGGCCTCAGTCCATCCCTCCGTATATTTTCATTAAATTCAGTGAAAGAAAGTTTGCATCATCCTGGTTGTGGATGCAGCTGTAAAGGCAATCAACATGAGAGGTACATGAATGCGCGGAAATTCAATGGGCAACTTATTGACATACATGCGGGTCTTTCTCTTATCTAGACACATATATATCACAAATTAACTCTTCCTTGGACTCTTCATTCCTTAACGCAAGAACTAATTAACAAAATTTATCTAAAATTTAAAGAAAGTGTCTACCAAAAGCTACGCAGGATCCCTTTTGACAATGTTTTCAACCATTTAGGGACACAAAACAAAAAAGGACACCTTCCATCAAAGTAAATTCCTTTTTAACCTTATTCTTCATGGATTAATTTAATCCCATTACAGATTAACGGAGGATACTGCAAATATAGAAGTTTTATCATTCAAAGTTTACCCGTACTATAGTCACATAGACAGAAAGCGATAGCTACAGTCAATTCATTGATAAAGTATATTTGGCAAATTAAAAGTGTAATTAAGTATCATCACCCACATTCTTCTGAAATTGTGTCTTTAGTGAGAAGTAACCAGAGGCTTTTTTGAAAGAACTCTTTTAGTCTCGTACCCCCTCAGCTTGAGTTTAAAAATCAATGGTAGCCTACAATTACGAAGAATGCCACAGAAAAAATATATATCATAAATGGAAAGTGTAATTGAGTATTAATGTACTTACTACTCTGAAACTCCGTCTTTGGAGAGAAATAACACAGGGGCTCTTTACAAAGAACTCCATTAGTCTCGTACCCCTTCAGTTGGAGTTTTAAAAACCAAGAGTACAGTTATGGAGAATGACAGAAGGGTAACAGTTTTTCCGCGATTTGTATAAAGGTTAAAAGTATCCCGTAATTAAATCATCATCTCTTCGAAGAGAAAGTAAAACGTTCGCTAATATAAAATACTTTCCATGGCTTATATATTTTTTGTGACAGCCTGTTGTGTTTCCTCCCATGTCAGTTTCGCTCTTCCACGCTTTTCCTGACGAGGACTCAACGAACACTTAAAAAACATTTTTCACGAAATTCTTTGGGGAATGTGGCCAGTTGTCATATTCCATTTACTTACATTTTGGTGGTCCTTGCCTAAATTCGGCAACGCTTAAATCTAGAGTCCTGGCTTTTAGTTTTCTGTAAAAGAAAACTATTGTGACGGCTTTGACTGTTCGTCCGCAATTTTCTGTTCGCCCTCAGATCTTAAAACCTACTGAGGCTAGAGGGCTGCAAATTGGTATGTTGATCGTCAACCCTCCAATCATCAAACATACCAAACTGCAGCCCTCTAGCCTCAGTAGTTTGTATTTTATTTAAGGTTAAAGTTAGCCATAATCGTGCTTCAGGCAACGATATAGGACAGGCCACCACGGGCGGCTGAGAGTTTCATGGGCCTCAGCTCATACAACATTATACCGAGACCACCGAAAGATAGATCTATTTTCGGTGGCCTTGACTATACGCTGTACAGATAATTCGTTTCGATAACTAAGATAGGATTAGGTATAAAATTGAATTTGGATATCCACATGATATACATTTCATTCAAAAAGAACATCATTAACAACGGAAGTATCTTGGCATAAAAATTTGCGATCCTGAATACCTTTACCTCAATTTTTCCGGCCACTGGCTGAAAAAGATGAATGAACGTGGGAGGAGGGCGAGGATGGAGGACAGGGTAACTTTTCATAGTGGCTGAAGTATGTATCCTAGAACGCATTTTTTGAGATATCTTAGTGTTGCTAATAGATGCCTTTCTAAAGATTAAGCGAAATTCAAAAATATAAAATGTGCACAATAATGAATTAATAACATATTAGTTTATTACAAACTTATTCTTCAGTGAAGAAAAGTGAAAGGGAAGAAAGAAAGAAAGAAAGGTGTGGGGCATACGGGGTAGTTTTCCCTTATGATAAACATTGACTGAGATTATCCTGACTTAATTTAGTATTAGGCCTTCAAGGCTTTGTAAACGATCTCGTGGATAGTTGAAAGCTAATTAGATCGTCGTAAATGGTAATGGAACAACGCCTGAAACTACAAAATATGGAACTTCCTCAATAAACAAGTGAAAAAAACGCCCAAGATCCTTCGGCGTAATCGAGTTTTCTGTTCCGTGGTCTCGGTATAATGCTGTATGAGCCGCGACCCGTGAAACTTTAACCACGGCCCGGTGGTGGCCTATCCTATATCGTTGCCAGAAGCACGATTATGGCTAAATTTAACATTAAATAAAATAAAAACGACTGAGGCTAGAAGGCTGCAATTTGTTGTGTTTGATGATTGGAGGGTGGATGATCAACGTACCAGTTTGCAGCCCTCTAGCCTCAGTGGTTTTTAAGATCTAAGGGAGGACAGAAAAAAGTGAGGACAGAAAGAAGTGTGGATAGAAAAAGTGAGGACAGAAAAAAGTGCGGACGGACAGACAAAGCCGGCACAATAGTTTTCTTTTACAGAAAACTAAAAAGATCAGCAAATCACTAATCTCGTTACCTTTCCTAACTCCTGTGAATGCACGTTATATACAATTTACAACTTGTTCTGCAACCTTTAACTTTTGCTTTGTAGGTAAATATAACTTAGGGAACTACCACTATAATTTGCTATCATAATAAGATATTACAAACAATTAAAATACCAAGAGTCCATAACCTCATTAACAATAGCCTATGGGAAGATGCAGCAAATGTTCTAAACCCAGAGAAAACTCCCGCCATGACGGTGACCCTCAGTAAAACTGTTTAACATTCCTCAGACTCGAAGCCCAAGTCCAGTATATGGTTACTGGATCCAAATTCGGATAGAGCTCCAAAGGCTACATATAAAAGAGTAACAAGTAAGTCTACTTTTTATGCCAATGTGGTATTGCCAAAAACAAACCGTTCCCTATCAGATAACGGACATACTTTCTGGTCAGAAAATACTCTTTGTACATCCTAAGGCCTTTCATAAAGTTTGGTCTACCTATTCATACTCGCCGTAGAGGGGTAGGGCCGACAGTGCACCTCACGCGATGCACTGTAGGCATTGCTAAAGGTTCTTTGCAGCGTCCCTCGGCCCCCAGCTGCAACCCTTTCATTCCTTTTACTGTGCCTCCATTCATATATTTCTTCCATCTTTCTATCCACCCTCTCCTAACGATTATTTCATAGTGCAACTGCGAGGCTGTCCTCCTGTTACACCTTTAAAACCTTTCTACTCTTAATTTCCTTTCCAGCACTGAATGACCTCAATGGCCTAAACTCTATATTCCATTCCATTCCATCCCATTCCATTCCATTCCATTCCACTTACTCATACTGACAAGAAAAAGAGTAAAATGAAATATTTCACAAAAGTCTCTTCGCCTCAGCATTCCGTGAAAATCTCCACCAAAGAGTGTGGTTTTGTCATTTTCCCCTGTTTGTGTATGTCCGCTTATCTGTCTGCATGTTAGCAAAATTATGTAAACCCCAGGGAACTGAATTTTGAAGAAAAGTTGTGCATAAATTCATTAGGTAACCTTCCCTTGATGATTACCAATTAAAAGAAATCGGTTAAAGATGAGATATACAATAACAATGCCCATGATATCGTTTTTTTATAAACGTCCAATCAGTAAAGGCAATTCAGAAAAATAATTAAATTGTTACTTTCAACTTATTAATCTGTTCTTCGTGAACTTCTCAGAGATAATATATAAACATATATTTGCCGCATACTTATTTGTCATAGCGTTAAATGACTCCAAACATTTTATGCAACGAAGATGAACTTTTATTCAGCCTAGAGCTTTAATCTTGTGAATATACGTTTATATAATTATATGTTCTACAACTTGGAAAGTTTTGTCATATTTTTCGTCCCGGTTATTCATTCTTGCTAGATTAGGTCCTCGGGGAAATCGGGAGAGTGGCCCTTCCTTCAGGTGAGGTCAGTTGCGTTTTTGAACTGGCCAAAGCTGAGAGTGAATATCTATTAAAATATATATATATATATATATATATATATATATATATATATATATATATATGTGTGTGTGTGTTTGTGTGTGTGTGTGTGTGTGTGTGCGTGTGTGTATGTATGTATGTATGTATATATATATATATATATATATATATTTATATATACATATATATATGTATATATATACACATACATCTATATATGTATGTATGTGTGTGTGCGTGTGTTGGATCTTAAGGCTTTGTAGTGACAAGCGTATCCAAAATAGCGCAAAGAATTCGATATATATATATATACACACACACACACACACATATATATATATATATATATATATATATATATATGAAATTTTTTATCACACCGTGATTTATATACAATCATGAAGCTACAAATGTCGCTTAATATCAAATTCACGCTACCTCGGGAATATCTCCGATGGAGAATTGTCGCCGAAGGGGAATTTATTTAAGTGATAAATGAATTGGTACCGCCGGGACAATTCATTTATCACTTAAATAAATTCCCCTTCGGCGACAATTCTCCATCGGAGATATTCCCGAGTCAACTGGAGACGCTGAATAGGTTCCGTGTCGAGGGTTCGTGTCCCGACGGTACCAATTCATTTATCACATTCATTTATCACTTAAATAAATTCCCCTTCGGCGACAATTCTCCATTGGAGATATTCCCGAGGTAGCGTGAACTTGATATTAAGCGACAGTTGTAGCTTCATGATTATATATATATATATATATATATATATATATATATATATATATATATATATATATATTGTATATATACACACATATATACATATATATATATATATATATATATATATATATATATATATATATATATATATATATATATATATATATATATATATATATATATATATATATTGTATATATACACACATATATACATATATATTTATATTTATATATACATATATATACATATATATCACATGCCACTTCTACTTTGGATATCCCTTATAAAATTTCCCCCACTAATTACCCTCTTCCCCTTAGGAGGGGGGAGGGTTGGTGGACTTAGAATGGTAAAGACCTCCAGTTCCCAGCAAATCTCTAGGGATGAAGTTATTAGCCCTGGGTGAAAGACATAAACCACAAAGCTCGCTTGACTATGATACCCTAATATTTATGTAATAATGTGTATGTCCTCATATTGTTTTTTTTTTTTTTTTTGAGATCATGCCTTATACTTTCTCTAGTATATGAGTCGGTAACACTGACTACGAAAATATCTTCGACATGATAAAGTATATTCCGTAGTCAGATTAAGGTGAACGTTTAATAGTGGTTAGCGTCGTGGCATGCCACTCAGATGTCGCGAGTTCGCGTTTCCCATAGGGCGATGAAAAATCACTGGCTCTGTATCATGATCAGTTACTGCTGCAGTGTGGGGTCTACAGTGGGAGGCTAAAACCAACATTCTTTGGAAGCTTGAATTTCAAGTCAATGGCCCCTGTGTGCTTGTTCCGTGTGAATAGGTTTCATCTATGAAATAATAATAATAATAATAATAATAATAATAATAATAATAATAATAATAATAATAATGGATGAATTATACACAAAATCGTTCAGCACAGAGAGCGTGGTTGGCTTCGACCTAAGGCTGGATCACTGTCTCTGCCATTTCACTAACTCAAGCTCTTAACAAAATCACGGGGAAATTTTTTTTCATCTTATTCACGATGGGAAAGGCTCGAATCATCTCGCTTCGGGATGGGAATAAATGCGAGAGAGAGAGAGAGAGAGAGAGAGAGAGAGAGAGAGAGAGAGAGAGAGAGAGAGAGAGAGAGAGAGAGAGAGATTTCTTTTATCAGTCTCTCTCTCTCTCTCTATCTCTCTTTATATATATACATATATATATATATATATTTATATATTTATATATATATATATATATATATATATATATATATATATATAAAGAGAGATAGAGAGAGAGAGAGACTGATAAGAGAAAGATTTTATATATATATATATATATATATATATATATATATATATATATATATATACATATATATATATATATATATATATATAGAGAGAGAGAGAGAGAGAGAGAGAGAGAGAGAGAGAGAGAGAGAGAGAGAGAGAGAGAGAGAGAGAGAGAGAGAGAGAGTGGCATTAATACATCTTCTAGCATAACAGACCACATCCTTTCCAAGAACAGCTCTAATACTAAGCGATCTTTCCTGGTTATGCTTATGAGGCGAAAATTATTGCGGCATTTGCTTCCGAGCTCTATTCATTTTCTTTTATTTTGAATTTATTGCTATTCCAGAGGTAATTTTAAATGGTTAAACTTTTTAACTTACTTTTCCACTTATTGCATATTTAGCAATAAATTTGGTGTAAATAAATAGGTTCTTATGGCCACATAAGAAGTTCATCATTCCTTGTGAATATTTCTTTATATATGAGAATTCCTTTGATATACAGTTGAATATGAAGCTGGATGTCTCCTTAAAAAAGTTTTTATGTTCGGAAATAAATTGCTTTTTCATATTTATGACCCAAAATCATCTTTGTCTCTCAGCGTCTTTGACTTATTGCCTATTTTGCTATTAACTCACTAATACAGTTCCCAAAAGACAAAATTCATTATCCCAATATAAATGTAAATGTAGGCTTCCTTTTCTGTTCATGGTCTAGGCTTGAGAACACAAAAACACAAACCCTTTGCCTTATTTAAGGGATGCAAGGATGTTATTGTGCTTTTATCTTGTAAGCCCATTGAATGAAATTGAAATTATGGCTGTTGTTGAGCTTTGTATAATCGCTAAGTAGATTTATTCCAAAAAGAGCAATCGTTCGGTTACGAAAAAAATCGGTCTCGCACAAATGAATTGAAAACGAGCCGTCGAGATTTACCCTCAAGTTCAGTTAGGCAATACATTTTATACTGGTGACTCTAGGCAGACTTGGAATACTGCGTTGAATAAGGAAAGTGAAATTATTCTCAGCGAGTAACAGCTTAGATGAAGCACTGGGTATTGGATGGTAAATACCCACTTGCAGAAAGGAACAGAAAACTGATATCAGTTAATATAGTTAACTGAAATGGACTTTAGTGAAGCAAGTCATTAAATAAAAGGTATACTAAAGGTACTATATTTCGAATGGAGCTGATAGAAATTTATCCAGATGAATGGGACCAAGTTTAATTATTACTAATATAAAGATGGTATAAGCAGGGACGTAGACCGTGAAATGCACCGAGATATAACGCAATCAAAGCTATTACGGCAGCAAACATAGTGCTAATGAAAAAAATGTTCAGTATTGTGTGATGGACACACTTAAAAAAGACTTACCTGTTGCAGTTCCCGACATTTGATTGAAATTCCAGGTGCCACGTTCCGACATCAGAATAAGAGCGAAGGAAAAATTGGATGAATTATGTACCTGTCAGTGGGAGACGAAAAAAGACGAATGGTCATTAAAAATGCAACACTTATTATGCAAGCTTCGGAGATAATGTGATTGACAGCACTAAGTAATAGATCTTCCTGTCAATAATGACTCAGTCCTTTATATGAGGGATTTTCAATTATTCATGTTTCAATTAGTAAATTCGATTATTATAAATAGTTGAATGTGCTGCTCTCAGGAATGACAACAGTTATGCAAAATTTAACAGATTTTACTTGCAAAATCGTCTAACTATCCTTGAGGTGTAAAAGTATTACAAGTTATCTTTAGGTTTATTTAAAGGCGCAGGGAGACTTTTAAATAGATCGTTAATTGCATCTCAGAATCTTATAAAAGGAGGTGAAAATACCAGTACGTAAAATGTAAACATTCAAGACACCAAAGGAAGGATTTATAAGGATACAGAAAAGTAATAAGAAATAGATCCTGAAGTATTCTCAAGACTTCACTTTGAGACATTCAATGTATAAATTGGCTATCCACTTTCAAGATATTATTCATGACTGAACACAAAAACCAGACCACTTTCTTTGCATCATGAGGCTCATGTGCTCTGAGAGAAAAAAAAAAAGGAATTGTTTGTTTCAAAGACTTACAGCAGTAGGGTTCATTTAAGATTTCACTATATCCAGCGAAAAAGTGATAATGTTACCATTTTGTAATTAAAATAAAAATTCTAAAGATAAGTTTATGAATACTGATTATATGAAAACAGATTGAAAAGGGGTAATTACTTATTTGGTACTAAGATATTTAGTAGAGATAGGGGACTATTAAGCTTTATCACAATTTTTTTCTTCAGCGAGTTGGTAACATTATTTAAACAAAAACGAAAGGTTTTTTAGGCTACTGCATATTAT